>CAUYSK010088561.1:0-35361 GCA_963575035.1 Avahi laniger | reverse complement strand
CACTCCAGGTCTATTAGGTCAGGATATGGAGTGGAATCCGGACGAACAGGGGCCGAGTCCAAAGGAGCGCCAGCTGTGGGCCCCGAATTGGACTCTCCCTCTTTCCTGGCCCCCTTCACCACCATGATCTTGCTGTGTCCTATCGGGGGCAGGATCTTTCTCAACCAGGATGGGGGATCCTGGACCAAGTCCTGCCAGACAGTGATGTACGGGATCTGGTCAGGGTGGCCATGGGACCCTTCACTGAAGACAACCTCTCTCACCTTACAAATGATACTAAGATCGTATGTTCCATCCCGGGGCCACCCGACCCCGAAGGTTGGCCACTCAGACTCACAAAAAGTAATAAATTTTCGTTTCCTAATTTCTAAAGAGAGGTTATGAGCCCGATCTTTGACTTCCTTAAAATGAGCTTTGAGAATAGACAGAGGCGTCGTTTGAATCTGTCCCATTCCTGGAAATGTAAAAAAATTAGAACACTGACGAAGAACGACACTGATGAAAAGCGCCAATGTGAGCGACAAACAGAAAGCAGAGACAAAAACACAGAACAAAGACGACAAAACGTTTCACAAACCCCTAATTCTTGGCCCGAACAGACCGACCTTGTCAAGTCCGCGGCGGACTTAGTTTCCCTCCCGAATGGACCACCCCTGTCAGGTCCACGCCAGAAACCTACCGAGGGGGCAAGGGACGTCTCCCTTCGCTCCCGACCAGCGACCCACCAGCGCGTGCCCCTAGGCCTTCTACCAGTCACTTCCCAGGGCCCCAGTCATCTGCACCGCACGGATTTTCAGAGATCCAACTCCTCCTCGGGTCCGGATTCCGTTCCGGGGGTTTCGGGATCCCAGACGAGCCCCCAAAATGTTAAATCCAGTTCCCCTCGGCCCCAAGAACAGAGAGGCAGAGACACCGAGGCTGCAAATGGCAAAGGAGTTTATTGGCTAGCTCGAGCTAGGGTCCAAGTCCCAGAGCATCAACACAGTGGCCTCTCCTATGAACCAGGACAGGGACCCCGCCCTGGAGTAAAAGTTAGGCTTTTATACTTTTTCTTGTTTTGCACACGACACACAAGTTTTCACACTACATGCTGGGCACTCCCCTCCCGCCTTAGCTCATTGGTTCCTTTAAAAGTGTGATCGTGTTGGCTTCTGATTGGTTCTTTTAAAAGTGGCTCCAAGCCTCGGGATTTTCGCGCCAGCGCCAGTTGTGGTCAGCGTCATTTCTTTTGGGAAACCGAAACTTAGTCCTATTCCAGGAAGTTCTGCCTGTCATGGAGTCACTCCTGCTCTTATTCTTGTTTTTTTTTTTTATTCTGATTAACTATATTTAACAAACAACTAAAAGCAAGCACGGTCACAGAAGCAAATAGCATCAGTAAGAATCAGAGAGAGCGCACATTTTTCTCTAATCTCAAACAATTCGTCTCACACAAAACAAAGTACATTCTCCTATCAATTCCTGTTTTTCCATAACCTGGTGCTCTAACCCCTGGGACCCTATGAGCCAGACCATTACAAAGGCTGCCTGCCGGGCTTCACGGAAACTTAGGCCATCAAGAATTTACACCCCTCACAGGGGGGCCCTAACGAATAAATGAGATAAAAGTCTGCGAGAAAACAGAGGCCCTATTAGAAATGCTAATTGTTTCCTCCACTAGCTCCTGGTAAAATGTTAGAAAACCTAGGAAGATTCTCCTGAACTGGGAGGAGACGTTCGGCTGCTCTGCGGCTTAGGCAAGCGGCCGGGGCTGCCCTGTCCCCGACCAGCCGCCCGCCACAGCCCTCGAAAGCCGACTCCACCCGGTGCCACGCGGTACAACTCGGGCGGGCCGCGACTCGGTCCCGAACCGGGTCCTCCGCGGTATTTCGGACACCACTACGCAAGGAGACTGCGGGGTTCACGCTGTTGGCCCCAGACTGTGTGGGAGGCAAAAGGCGAACCTCAAAGCCTTCTGTTTCGGGCTCTCTTGACTCTCGCGGCTCCCCGGGCGTCGGGCTGGCTCCGGCGAGCCTCTGCAGACACACTTAACTTCGGGGACCCCCGAAGCCGGACTGAACAGCTTCTCACCAGCCAGCCCCCGCAAACGTTCCCGCGCCGGCCCGAGACCTGCCTGCGGGCGCGGCAAAGTGGGGTCGAGGGTCTCAGCCCGGTGGCGGGCGCGGAAGCCCCCGAGGAAGGTCTTACATCAGCCACCCCACGTGCAGTCGGAGAAAGGAGGAAGTCGCTCCACTCCCCCGGGCTGCGCCTTTCTCCCAGCCTCCGCCCCTCCCGCCGTGCGTCTCCCCGCCCCGTCCTTGGTGCAGCCGGGCCGCCGAGCCGAGCGGCGCCGCGTGGGGCCGAGTGGAGCCGAGCAGCCGCCGCGCCGCGTCGCCGGTTTAAGCGCAGTGCGGGGCCGCGGCCGGGGGCGGCGGTAGTGAGACCAGCGCTGCGCTCCAGCCCCCTTTTCCCTCCATGGTTTCTCTCCGCTCCCGTGAGTAACTTGGCTCCGGGGGCTCCGCTCGCCTGCCCGCACGCCGCACGCCGCCCGGGACCGCGCCGCCGACCTCTGCCGCGAGCAGACCCCTTCCGACGGCCCTCGCTGCGCAGGCCGGGACGCCTCTCCCCCCTCCGGCCCCGCCGCGGAAAGTTAAGTTTGAAGAGGGGGGAAGAGGGGAACATGGACATGAAGAGGAGAATCCACCTGGAGCTGAGGAACCGGACCCCGGAAGCGGTAAGCAGAGCCCCCGTCGGGTGCCCCCTCCCCGATGACTTGCATGTAATGGTGGCCACCTGCGGGGCCCGGGCCGCTGGTTCGCCGGCCCCGGCGCGCGGAAGGGCGCAGCTCGCGGGCTCGGACGGGGAAGGCGGGCGGGCGCGAAGGGGGGAGCGAGCGCGCGGAGATTAACTCTTTGCCGCCCGCGGAGCCCCGCGGCCGCCCAGGGAAGGCAGCGGAGTCGGGGAAAGCAAACTTTGAGCTCCTCGCTCGCCGGGGTCTTTCCCGGGAGGGAGCCCGTGTGCGAGTGGCCGGCGGCGAGGGAGGGAGGCGGGGGTTGTGTAACGCTGGGAGCCATGTTTGCAGCCTCCCGGGATGCGCGACCGGGCGGAGGCTGGGCCTGCCGAGGAGCTGCGCGGCCAGCCCCGCCTGGGTCCGCCGCCGGCCAAGCCGGGCTCCGCGCGTCCCGGGCCGGCTGGGGAAGGGGCGCGGGAGGAGGGGGTATCCTGGCCGGGTCTCGTGGTTGGCGCTGGCCCGACCAAGGGCAGGGATCGTGGTGCGAGGAGGGGGCTTTTTTTCCTTTGAAGGGGGCGAGAAGCCCCTTGAGGAACCCGGGGGCCTGGGCGGGCGCGGCCTGGCGCGCGGAGCGGGGGAGGGGCGGGCCCAGGCGGCGGAGGTGGCGCAACCGCCGCCTCTCCCGAGGCCAAGTTTGAAAAAAGGACGCGGTTCCCGCCATTTTTCAAGCCTAAAAATAAAACTTTCTTCCTCATTACCCTCGCTCTCCTTTCGCCCTCGGCCTCCCCGACTCCAGCTTCCCTGGGCCGGCCCCGGTCTACTCGAGCCAACCGTTGTGGCCGTGGCTTCGCCCTCCCCCGGCGCCGCTGCGGAGCTCGGGGGCCCCTGTCCCGGGAAGCCGGCCCCTAGGTGTGGGCGGGTGGCGGCTCTCACGCCAGCCGGGGCGCGCCACAGGCCTGCACAGCGCCATGTTGGCGGGTGCCCGTCTCCCTCCGCTGGGTGAGCTGGCCCGGGCTCTGCCGACCGGCCCTACCCACCCGCCCTCGGCGCTTGCTGCCGGCCGCCCCTACTCTGGCCGAGGCTTTGGTCTGTTTTTCCCCGCCCCGCCGGCGCTCGGCTCGCACTGGCGGGATCAGCGCGCTGCGGCCGCCGCCGACTCATCCCCTTGCAGGCGCGCTGCCGACCGCCTCCCCCCTCTTAAAAGGGCAACGGCAGGCGGCCGCCTCCGCCCCGGGCCAGGCGCGCGGGGGCTCGGCTGGCCTCGGCTCGGCACGCGGGACCCTGAGGCCTCTGCCCCCGCACGTGCTCGAGCGCGGCCTGGTGCTGCCGACCGCGCGTTATCCGGGCTGCGGGGCCCGGGGCAGGCCGTCGCGCGCCGCGGCTGTGTGTGCGTGGGGCGGGCCTGAAAGAATTGGCTCTTTCATCTCCCCTTGAGTTAGCTCCCTTTCCGCCGCCGCAAGCCCCCCGCGCCCGGAGGGCCGCGCTGCTGCCTGACCCCCTCCGCGGTGAGTGGCTTTTTCCCGCCGAGGGCAGCCTGAGAGGGTCCCCCACCCCGCCCGGGTGTAGCGAGAGGCCGAGTTTCGCGCATTCAGGTGGCTGTGGTTAACAAGTTGCGAACTTGTGGGAATTAGACGACCAGGGTTTACCTGGCGTGCTCGGTTTTGTGTCCTCGCTCCCTAATCCTTGGGGTCACCGGCAGTGAGGAGTGGGGTGGACTCCACGGCACGGCAGGCATGTGCCCTGATGGACCTGAGAGAGTGGGCGACTCGTCCGTTTCCCGGGGTTTCGAGGTTGAGGCTCCACCAGCGTGGTTCCTTCCGACCATCGGTCAGACATTTTGTGCCCGCCACGTGCTAGCGTGTTCAATGGTTAAACCTCCTCACCGTGTAAAACTTGAAGCGCTGTGTTTCCACCTTGAGGAGTTGATAGTTCCAGACTTTTCCATTACCTCGTAGTTGCACACTAATACGGAGTAGCTAAATTTAACCACGTTTCTTGTGAGGAAAATACACACTTGGTATGTGTTTTCAAAATGCTTTGAAATCTAGAGTTTGAGTTCTTTAGAACGTGCTCAAACTAAAGCTCTACTAAAATACTCCTAAACAGTAGTGTCGTGCACTCTGGAAAATAAATCTGGCCTGTCACTGGCAATATCTGGTGTTTTTATATGTGAAATAGTATGTTCTTTAAAGATACATGCATATGTGCAGGTGTTGACTTTTCAAATAATCAACTTAGGCATTAACTTTCTTACCAAAGACAGGCCAGAGCTATGTGACTACTTAAAGTCATTTTCTCAGTCGTACTGTCTGAGAAAGCCACTGGTAAGTGGCTAGTGGGTACTGTATTGGACAGCACTGACCTACAGATCCACTGGTTTATTAAATATTTGACTACCTAACAGTATGCCAGGGCCTGGGAAATCAGCAAACAAGACAAAGCAGAGCATCCCCTTCCCTGCTGAAGCCTGAGAATCGGTTCAGATGGCACTGGTGCCTGTTGCCCTTGGGAGACTGTCAGGGGAGCCAGCCAAGATTGTGGGGATAGAAGAAGATTCGCTTAGGAATCTAACAGGGGACTGAGACCAGTGGGAGTTAAGTGCCCCACTGGGAGAGTAAAGCTTTGATCTAAAACTACAGGCTTTTCAAGAAAAAATACTGTAGATTATGAAGGAAATTTTTGTTTTGTTTTAGCTTTTTTTGTTTGTTTAGACACATGGTCTCAATTTGTCACCCAGGCTGGAGGGCAGTGGCTGTTCATGAACACCATCATAGTACTGTTAATAGGTGTGATCATAGGAGGCACCGTAGCCTTCTGAGTAGGTGGGATTGACTATAGGCACACACCACCTCACCCTCCTTGAAGGAAATTTTAAAAGAAGAGTTAAAAGGTGTTTTGCAGAAAGTCATCATCCTTAAGGCAAATGAATAGTTCCAAGATGATGCCTTTAAAAAAAAAACTAAGCTAGTCACATGGCACCTTATGTATGATGTGCTGGAACATACTATACAGAGCAGAGAAATTGGTGGTATTGTCAGCTGTTACACAGCAGGTTTGGCCTCTGGGAGCCTGCATTCTCCCGTTGAAGGTACTGTACTGTTACAGTATGGGCAACATGCTCTGAAATGTACAAGTGTATCCATCCCATAGTTAACCTTAATAGTTGTAAAGTCAAGTAAGATCTGAGTGTGAGGAGGGTGAGTAGGAGATTAATTATAAATGTGTTCTTTTAAGACCACATAGGCTTTTATTATGTATATGGCTTTTTTGTTTTAATTTTTATTTTACTTGGGGATTTATAGAAGACCCTGGTAACATGTATTTACCTTCTTATGTTCTTTGGCCAGAGTACATGAGCCGAAGATAATAAATTCAGTTCACATTTTGCAATATCTTTATTTCTTATAAAAACAGGTATGCTCATTTCTGTAAAAGGTGGGGGAGGGCTTGTAAAGAAATACGTAATTTAGTTTTTTCCAAGTCCAGAACAGCTCATATTAGAATGTGTTCGCATAATGGGAAAAAATGACCTAAGATGTCATTTTAAAATAATCTTCATGAAGAATGGTGCTTGCCATTTAAAAACATTTATAGGCAAGGATAGAAAATATTTTTGTATTACTTCTAAGGATAGGAAATATATAAAATATTTACTTCAACTGGGAATAAATGGTACAGTGCTAGAAAATATATACACCATAAAAATGGAGGTATCATCAGTAAGATGAGAAGACAATGACATGCAGTAGCGAGATATAAACCAAATTTAGTTGTAGTTTTAAATTGGAAAAGAAAACCTGTTTTTCCTTATGTGAAGTTCTCATCCTTCCATTACACGGAACATGTCGCTCTGTTGTGAGTACCTCATTAACCATGCGTCTCGGGACAGTTAGCCTTCATATTAACTGCGTTTTTCATTCAAAGTTAGAAAGCCAAGCAGTTCCTTCCTGTGGTTCACAATCTATGTCCCTGTGAAACAGCAGTGTGCTATATATTCTGGACTGTGACATTTAGGAATAGTCTTTCCTTAGTCCTGATTTACTGGGGGGAAAAATTAGATTTTCTTCAGCTTGCATCTTCCTTTTTTGATCCACCCCCTCACCCCCTTGGCCTCTGTTGTTGTTACTATGATGTAATTTTGAGCTCAATCCGATATACTAATTGGTTGCATAGCAACTAATTGGAGTTTTTTTCCTCGTATAAGTAATACATCTTGGTTGAAGAAAAATTAGATAACAGATAAGCCAAAAAATAGTAGATATAGGCCAGGCGTGGTGGCTTATGCCTGTAATCCTAGCACTCTGGGAGACCAAGTTGGGAGGATTGCTTGACCTCAGGAGTTCGAGACCAGCCTGAGCAAGAGGGAGGCCTCGTCTCTACTGAAAATAGCCGGGCGTGGTGGCCCAAGCCTATAGTCCTAGCTATTTGGGAGGCTGAGACAGGCGGATTGCTTGAGCCCAGAAGTTTGAGGTTGCAGTGAGCTATAGTGATGCCACTGCACTCTAGCCAGGGTGACAGAGGGAGACTTTTCTCTAAAAAAAAAAAAAGTAGATAAGCAAAAAGAAAATACAAATCATACATGCCTATCTTACCATCTAGACATTCTGATGTATAGTCTACCAAAATGTTTAAATTTTTTTTCCAAACAGGAATCGTGCTAATAATGTGTATGCTAGTATGCTAGCTCGTTGGTTTTTGGTTTGATTTTAGTCTTTGGGTTTTTTTGAGATAGGATCTCGCTTTGTTGCCTACCCTGGAATGCAGTGGCGTGATCATAGCTCACTGCAGCCTCAAATTCCTGGGCTCCAGAGATGCTCTAGCCTCAGCCTCCCAAGTAGCTGGGACTATAGGTGTATAACACCACACCCTGCTAATTTTTTCTTTTATGTTTTTTATAGAGACAGTGTCCTGCTATGTTGCCCAGGCTTTTTTATTTTTTTAAATAATGCAGTAAACATTTCTCTCTGTCATAATTTTTTTTTAATTTTATAGCCTTATTAATATCTGCATAGATCATAATTTAACCATCTCCTCAGGTTATTTCCAGGGTTTTTTTTGCTGTTGTAAGTAGTGCTGAAGTGAACATCTTGTGTCAACTTTTTTCTGCAAATTGCTTTTCAGAATGGTTCTCTTTACATACCCACCCGTAGGATATGGGTGTTTCCTTCATGCCAAAGCTCTGCTGTGTAAATACATATGAGAACCACTAATATAAATTTGTGGAATTGTCATTTTGAAAACATTCTTTTAGAATAATAGTAGGGTAGAAGGCTTGAACATTGGTTAACTCAGAAGAATGGAAATTGCAATTATGGCAGGAATTACTTTTGCTTGCTACATTTTCTAATTCTTCTACTTACTAAAAAATAAATGTGTATTACTTCTTTAATTAAGGGAACTGATAACTCAAAATGATCTTTAATTCCTCCATACCTTTTTTCCCCTGTCTTATGGCAGAAACAACTGTTAGAATTGGAGGTCACCCAACCAGTTAGGTAAAACTTATCTTTTTTTTTTTTTTGGAGTAGCTGGGGGAGTGGAGTGGCAAGTAAGAACAAGTTGGAGAGAATGAAGGGGGGAGCTGCTTCCATCTCCTGCAGCCCCTAGTTCCAATCCCCAGAGTTGTCCCGTTAACCTAGAAGTTTATGACTCATAACTTAAAGAAGTGCCTCATAGACATTTAGGAATTGGCCACTCAGAATTTAAAAAGTGTTTTTTTCATAGATACAATGTTATAAATGGATGGTACATCCTCAAATTAGGTCCGAAAAGCTATTCAACCACAATGTAGTTTGAATTTTTCAATGAAAAAGTAGTAGAAAACAATACTATCTTTTTGATAACTGGAGAAAACAAATACACAACAGTTAAATAGGAAGTAGTGTGGATTTTTCTTTTTAGTTTTTAAATGTTTACCTTAAATTTGTGTTTGAGAAAAGGCAATTTTAATTAGGGATTGAGGGATAAAGAAGAATGAGTATGGCCTAGAAAGTTAAACTGTCCATCTTCAAGCAGAAGGCCAGCTAATTCTGTCTTGGACCAAATAGCTCCCCAAGATGTACGCATAAATGTACAAGTGCCTGCGTGACCTTTTCTTAGATAGTAGTCATGGGAGGACTTGGGATATAGTAAGAAACTAGGACTTTTTCTCCTTGAATTAGGACCTGGTTTATTCTGGATTTAGATTGGGAAATTTGAGATTTTATTGTCCTAGCTGCACCCCTGTGTAAACCACTGTCTCCCAAAGCTGTTATCTCCCTTGCAAGGCGTTCTGGATCCCTTTCATACCCAAGAAGGAATGGGGGAGAGAGGAGGCTTAGTTAACCTCTGTTAAGGACCCACTCAGAACCCCAGAGTTGATATAAAGATTATTTTAAACTGAAGGTATTTGAGGCTCAACTGATACAAAAAGAAGCCTATTCTTGGAGCTTATCTGACTAAAAGCAAACACTTCTGAGAAATGAGGGCTGATGTAAACTTTCTTATCTCTCATTTGTTCTCTTAAAAATCCCGTTTGTCTTTCCTAAAGAAATCTATTCTTCCCAAAGGAGGATTTGCTCCTCCCTCCCTTTCCTTTCCTAAGTTAGGTACATAAGCCCTAAATTCTAACCATCCCTTTGAGTTACTCATCACTGACCATGTATGCATATGTGTATGTACATTACACATGTAAATAAACTTTTTCTTCTATTAATCTCTTGTTTAATTGGCAGCCTCCAGTTACTAAACCTAAGAGGATAAGGAAAAGGTTTTCCTCCCCTATACTTCAAATGCTGCTTCCCTGTTGCTAAAACAATATCAGAGAGAACACCTTTTCACCAAGGTCCTGTTTAGAACTTTAAACAACCATTAAGAATAGTGATGGGGTTGGGCACGGTGGCTCATGCCTTGTAATCCTAGCACTCTAGGAGGCCGAGGCTGGTGGATCGTTTTAGGTCAGGAGTTCGAGACCAGCCTGAGCAAGAGCGAGACCCCATCTCTACTAAAAATAGAAAAAGAAAGTAGCTGGACAACTAAAAATACGTAGAAAAATTAGCCGGGCATGGTGGCGCATACCTGTAGTCCCAGGTACTCGGGAGGCTGAGGCAGAAGGATTGCTCAAGCCCAGGAGTCTGAGGTCTCTGACCTAGGCTGACCCCACAGCACTCTAGCCCAGGCAACAGAGTGAGACTCTGTCTCACAAAAAAAAAAAAAAAAAAAAAAATGGTGATGGGACTTTCAGACCTACTATCCTTGGGCACAGCCCTAACTAGGTCCTTCTCATGGGTCTCTGCTTTATGCAGTAATTCCCCCCTGCTCTGTGCTTATTCCCCAGTGGCTTATCTTCTCACTGTGTTTTTAGAGGTCTGTTACGGGGTAACACATTTCTTTACATTCTCAGCCTTCCTGGAAAAACTCCAGGGACATGCTTTTTCTGTACCTAGCCATATAGCCCTCTGCCCTACTTATCCCATTATATCCTGTTGCCTCTTACTGGTGAAGAAAATTAAAGATCTCAGGTATGCATTCCCTGAACTTCTCTCCCACTTACACAAACTCATCTATATCTATACCCAGCTTACCCTTTTCTTCTTCATAGGAAGAGCTATCCCACCTCTTAACAAGAATATAGTATCTCATTTCTAATATGCATTTTTTGTTTTTTTGAGACAAGGTCTCGCTTTGTTGCCCAGGCTATAGTGCAGTGGCATCATCCTATCTCACTGCAACCTCAAACTCCTGGGCTTCGAGGAAGCAGTCCTCCTGCCACAACCTCCCAAGTAGCTGGGACTACAGGCACGCGCTACCACTCCTGGCTAATTTCTGTTTTTTTGTGGAGACAAGATCTTGCTCTTGTTCAGGCTGGTCTTGCAATCCTGACCCTCAAGCAGTCCTCCTGCCTCAGCCTCCAAAAGTGCTAGGATTACAGGTCTGAGCCACCACCAGCCTTAGTATGTATTTTTACTACTTGTTGTTAAATGATTTTTTTATGTTTATTCTTTGTATTTTTTATGGCTTGTCTGTCCTTTGTCAGTATTTCTTATGGGATGTTTATTTTTCCCTCTCTTAGAATAAAAACAAGATATTCATTGTAAAGTGATTTATGATATATCCATGCACTTCTTTTTTTTTTTTTTTTTTTCCCTTTAAGAGACAAGGTCTTGTTCTGCCCCCTCCATACTGAAGTGCAGTGGCCTGATCATAGCTCACTGCAGCTTTGGGCTCGTGCGATGCTCCTCCCTCAGCTTCCCAAGTAGCTGACACTACAGGCACGCACTACCACACCCAGTTCATTTTTAAATTTTTTGTAGATGAAGTCTCACTATGTTGCCCAGGCTGGTCTTGAACTCCTGTCGTCAGACTATTCTGTCTCCACCTCCCTGTGTCTGGCTCCGCTTTGATTTCTTTAGTTATTAAAAATATTAACAAAGTTATTTTAAAATATTTTAAATAATACAGTTTATCTCACCTATGATATATACAAAAACTAAAACATACACCAAAATGTTATGCTTACAATCAGAAAGTTGGTCCTTTTTATATCCACGTTTTCTTTGTATTTCATCTTCTCCCTCCCTCCTTCACAATCTTGACACAAACCCCGATGCAATATTACTGACAAACCTATGACCATTTTTTCTCTCATTCAGTAGTTATGAAGATTCTTATACTGGGATATAGTGGTAACCAAAATAGACATTACCTTACCATAAAAATCTAACAGTCTAGCAGGGACTTTTTTTAAACTTTATTTTTTAATAGATTAATAGTCACATTGTTGAAACTAAATAAATTTAAATAGAAAAGCCTTTCAGCCTCTCACTTTTCCCTCCCTGCAGACACTGTTACTGAGAGATTTTACGTACATAAAAGAAAGTGAATATGTGACGTGTTACACATTCTGTACACTTTTCATTCCATAGTATATCCTGCAAACGAGTCCCTTATTAATGAGCATTTAAATAGTTTTCTAGTTTTTCCATCCTTTTTTCAATAACTTCTTAAGCCTTATTGTTTGGGCTGCTACAATAAAAAACAAGCTTTACACTAGGTGATTTATAAACAATAAAAATTTATTGCTCACAGTTCTGGAGGCTAAGAAGTTCAAAATCAAGGCACCAGCAGATTCAGTGTCTGGGGAAGGCTTCTTCTGTGCTTCAAAGATGGCACCTTCTTGCTGTGTCCTCAAATGGCAGAAGAGACAGAAGGGACTAGGCTATTCCCTTCAACCTCTTACAAGGTCCCTAATCCCATTCTTAATCACTTGCCAAAAGGCCCCACTTCTTCATACTATCACTTCGAGTATTTAGGTTTCAGCATATAGTAATAAGTTGGCGGGGGCACCAACATTCAAACCGTAACACTTACTTTATAAGCCTTTATAGGCATTTGAAACTAATGCTTTAGCTTTTGGTACCATTCTTGATTCCTATCAAGTCTCCTTTGCAGAGTTCTATCCTTGGTCCTTTTCCTGGGAATTTCATACTTCTACTAACTCTGCCCTAATGACTTCCAAATACAGAACTACAACCCAGACCTCCCCTGAACTCCAGACCCACATGTCCAGCTGCCTGTGGATATTTTTATCTGGACATCCCATGGGAATCTTAAACTTGGTATCCCTCTTGGTATTCATTACCCTCAAAAAGCTATTCCTTCCTTATTTCCATCTAGGTAAACGGGTCACAGTTCTGTAAACCAAAACCTCAATTCCTCTCCATCTTCTATACCCAGCAACTAAACCTGCTAGTTTCAACAACTTTATCACCCCACACCCCCCGCTTTCCTCTTCTTTTTTTTTTTTTTTATTTCAGCATATTATGGGAGTACAGATGTTTAGGTTACTTATGTTTCGCCCCCCCCCTTCCTCTTCTTGATTTCTATTCTGCTGTTTGGTTCAACAAACACATTCTAACCCACATTTAAATGCTCTGTGATAGTTTTTGAAGACCCATTGCAATGGTTAAAGTGGAATTTTACCAGTTGAGAGAAATGTCTTAAGAGGTGATTTCACTCAGTGAGCTGGGATATGCAGTATGGCTCTCTAATTCTTCTTCGCCTAGCCTTCAGATGGCCTATTGGTGTCATTTTGTATAATGTTTTTGGAGTCTGTTGGATAGAGTCATAGAAAACCTCCCAAACCAAATGGGAATGTTTTAATTGTATTGCAGTATACTGTTTAGGTGGGTGGGTGATTGCAGTTGACTTTTTAAAAATTTTAATGGTTAGTTGATTTTATGTTTCGTTTTTTTAAATACAAAAGTGCTTGTAAAAAACTTAGTACAGGTGTGAATAAAGTAAATGGCAAAGGTTTTTGGCATTCCCCCACTCCCTTTCCCCAGAGATTGCTTTCTGTACATTTACAGTGTCCCTCCCAAGCACTACTCTCTATAACAGCTTCATGAGATATGTAGCATTATCTCCACTTCACAGGAAACTGAGGCACAGAGAGTTCAAGTGACTTGCCCAAGTTCACACAGGTTCTAAGTGGCAGAGTAGAGCCACGATTTGACTCCAGACTTCTGTGTCCAGAGCCCAGCTTTTGTCACAGTTGACCTCAAGACTTTTCAGATGTATTGATTCCTGATTGGAAGAGGGAATAATGTCAGTGATACCTAGAGAAAAGTGGAGGGAGGGAAGGGAGGTTAAAGGAACCTGCATGCATCCTGAAACCAGGTCTTCCGAGAAGGAAGGAGAGAGTAGTGAGAAGTGGTAAGACAATTAACAGTGTTGTGGATATGACTGACTCGAAATCTGTTTCCTTCTTTCTAAACAGGGAGGAAGGAAGTGGTGGTACAGGGAATAAGCATGTACTTTATAACTGATAGCAGTTACTAGAGTAGCACTACTGGATTTTGTATGGGAAGATAAAGACATTGTTAATAGCTCCTGTTGTCTTTTCAGACCATTAGCATCCCCGTTCCATATATATGCTTGATTAATGCTATTAAACAGTAGATTTCACTGCAAGAATGTCTTTGTAGGGAGCAGTTAAAAAACTGTAATTTGTATCATTAAGTAGATCAAAGTAGGTTAAAAAGTTGCAAATTTCAGAGTGACCACAGAGCAAGAAAGGCAATAGTATTACCATGGTAGAGCTGCACAGTAGACTGTTCATTACATAACCGGTATTCAGAATCTTTAGATGTGATACCCTTGCATGGATTTGAATTCTGAAAAAAGAACCTAATTTAATGTCTCTAACAGTCTCTCCCTTAGAAAGATCTTTCTCACATATAACCCAGATTGATCTTTGTTTTGAATTAAGGACTGCTGCATCTTGAGTCCCTCCCACTGTCAAGATAATCTTGGTAAAGATTATTAAAAGCAGAGTTGGAAAATGTGTTAGTAGAAACCTCTAGCCAAAATCTCTTAGTGATCTTAACAGGAAAAATAAAGCTTTCCTCTTTACCTGTGGTCATCTCCTGGGCCTTAGGGTAGATTGAGCCTAAAGGAGTGTCTTCACTCTGCATTTGCATTTAGATAAAGCCACCCTTTGGGGAACAGACTTGGGTAAAGGAATAATGGGGATACACTTTGGCTTACATCTTAAAGATTGCAGTTTCTGTTTCTGAAAAATAAAGAATCTAAGTATATCGTGGTACAACATTCCATCTTTGAACCTATTAGTATATTGCTACTAAAGACTTAATCATTTTTCATTTATAATTATGATCTAGGTCTAACTAAGAGGCTGCCCCTATATGTGGGTATTTTTGCAGGATATTTATGGTAGAAGTTTTTGCATTGTTTTCAATATGCTTTTGAAAGCTTATTTTTTTATGTTTTTTTTGATCATCCACAGGTTCGAGAACTTGTCTTGGACAATTGCAAATCAAATGATGGAAAAATTGAGGGCTTAACAGCTGAATTTGTGAACTTAGAGTTCCTCAGTTTAATAAATGTAAGCTTGATTTCAGTTTCAAATCTCCCCAAGCTACCTAAATTGAAAAAGGTAAGTGCTAACAGTAAAAGAGAACCATCCTGGGAAGGGAAAAATGTATGATTTTACTTGTAAGGACATACTTAGTGTAGCAGAAAGCACATGGCCTTTGGAACTGGGCAGATACGGGGTTGAATTCCAGCTCTGTCATTTGCTTGATGGCTGATCTTCTGCAGGTTACTTAATCTCTAAGGCCCAATTTCCTCACCTGTAAATTGGTGATATCACTTGACCTTGCAGAATTGTTGTGGTGTCTGGAAATAATGCACGTTGGATGCCCAATAAATAGTAGTTTGAAGAACAATTATTGTATTTTGTGAGTAAATTATTGTTATAAATTTATTGTTACAGTGTTAACTAGGTTTTGTTAGTATGCTCTGGTTCAAGAACCATAGGTACCTCCCACTCTTAATGTTTTATGTCTATTGATTAGAAGTGATTTTAAATAAAGACTTTAAGATTTATAGTTTACAGTAATTCAACTCCATTATGTAATTCTAATGACTAGAAAGTTTAAAATATGTTGTGATTGACTAGAAGAATTCAATATAACAAAGCTACTGTGTTTCCCTATCCTGGTTGATGGCCCATTGTTAGTGCCTTACTGTTTTAATTACAGCCAATTCCCTATCCCCCTCCAATTCTTCCACCTCCCCAAAAGAGTACAGAATGCTAAAGAAAAATGTTTCCTCTTGTTCTTGCACATGTAACTGTCACAGAGCCCCAGAATGTCAGAGCTGGAAGAAACTTTGATCTTCTAGCTGAGCCCCCTTGTTTATAGATAGGTACAACAGCAGACTCAGAAAGGTGTAGTAATTTGCCTAAAATTGTTGGCGGAAGTGCTTAGTGCTAGAGCCAAAACTAGAGCCCATCTCTCCTAACCTTTTGCATTGCATAGGAAAAGATGTATGGTTATATAATCTTGCAGAATTCTCCACTGTTTCAGTATTCACTTTATTAGGAAACTTAAATTGGACTTAAGTGAACTTTGTTCACACGTGGAACAAAGGCACACATAGAAATTAATAATCAAACTTAGGCAAAGGGCAGGTAGGCTCTTCCTGAGCTTGCATGAGTGGTAAGAGAGACTTGGGGGGTTGGATAACTACATGAATTAAAAACTAGAAGTTTTTGTTGTGTGTGTTTTTATTTTTGTTCTCTCTCATTTGCCTTGATTAGGTAATAAATGCTTAGGCAGTCCTCATGAGTTTCAGGTAATAGTGTTTCTGATGAGAAATTTCCCCCTTCTGAGTATCTATTTAGAGGTTCAAGTGTAATCCTTTTATATTTGCATAGGTTATCAGTGACATTGGATGCTCTGATTGACCCAGTTAAACTCAAGATGGCTTTTTAACATCTGTTTACATAAACTTGACGCTAGCAGATCCTTAATGTATGTTTTGTGTTCTGTACTGTCAAAGTAGTCAGAAAGTCAACCTATTGGTGACCATTTATGTGGGGATTTTATCAAATCTTTCTGAGGTTTTTAAACGTTAATCACAGCCTTTACAGGGCTAATGAGGGGGAATCATACTTAAAGGCAGATTGAATATTCTCACAGCTGCTAAGGGCTTTAGTTTTTTCCTACCCCAGAGCACAGACTATTATTAACAAGAAGTAAGTACTGAAAAAAAAATTTTGATGTGTAGATATCATGAGTTTCCTAAATTTACACATTTATTTCATTTCAAAGTAAATATGCTACTAAATGCTTTGGTGGATTGCCTTGTTATTCCTACTCCCTAAGATACTCATGTTGAAAAGATTTGACTATTCCATGTATGTGATATTCTAACCACATGATCTAAACAGAGATCAGGAGAAGTGGTTTATTTTTATTTTGATTGACTAAAATCAGCAATGAAGCTAACACTTGAATCTTTGATTGTAGACTTGTATTTTTAAGTGTAGACCAAGACTAAATATTTGACTGGAATGTCCCATTGGAAGGAAAAAAATGTTTTGAAATGTTGCATTTTCATGTCCTGAAATACTTAACACCTAAGCAGCTGACTTGTTTTTTAAACTCATTTTTTCAACAGGTATTTAAATTTTTTAAAGTTCCTGTACTCTGAATCATGTAGTACATTTCATTGCATGCCAAAGGGCTTCATTATATGAAATGTTCGTGCTAGTCTAGGTATTAATACATAGCATAATGGAGTGGGCATGGGTACTTAAGAAACCAGCCTGCCTGGCTTCAAATGATAGGCCTACCGCATTAACACCCGGTATTCTCTTTGTAGTTCATTTTCCTAGTCTATAAATGGAGGTAGTAATTCTACCTGCCCTCTAGTGTTGTTGTGAGATCAAATGAGTTAATGTATTTCTAGTGCCTTGAACAGTGCCTGACACTTAAGAACTGTGTGAGGGTTAGATACAGTTACTATTGTTGACACTTCAAAATAGAGACTTGGAACCAGCTCTGTGGCCTAAGTTTTCTCAACTACAAAAGGAAGAGCTTGAATTAGATGTTCTCCACAGTGCTTTCCAGGCTCCAACTCCTCGTAATCAAAGATTGTAATATTCCTTGGTGAGGGCTTACTCCATTATTGGCATACCATTTGCTTGTGCTACTTGACTTGCAGCTAAGAAATTATAGTAGGATCTAATAAAGGTTGGTGCCAGGTTTATGCAAGTGACCTCCGGGAGCTGGTTCATAAAGCTGAGGCGGTTGCCCCATTCCCTTTCCTGAGGTCATGGAGCTGCTTTATGGGTACATTTCTGAGGTCTGTCCTGCTCCTGTGACCTTCAGAGCAGCATTCCTTAGTGTCTTCCAGGTGTAGCACCACACAGTTTGTTAGAACCACGTTAGGTTTCAAGTGGGCATTGCAAACTTTGCTTGGGACGCAACATAAGCTGCTCAGAAGCGCGAACCATTTACCCTTTCTGGCAGATATATAGAGTATTACCACTTCTCAAAGAATTTTTCATTTGTTTTGATCTAGGTTAGAAAATGTATTCACTGATGTTAGAGGCCATGTCTTGAGCAAACTGTCATTATCTCATTAAGAAAACAGTATTTCTCAAGCTCTCCTGTGACTTACCCTAAGCTGCCCCACCCCACATGTTTCTGGGATTCATAAACTACTTATTTGGATTTAATGAAACAAAACCAACATACATGCCCTAACAGAAACAGGGATCATTTGATATTGATAAGTATTGGAAAGCCATATTTTCTATTCATAACACATTAATGATGTGTATTTCTCTGTGTATTTGTGTGTTTGCTGTGTACATTTTCTCTTGCAGCTTGAGCTCAGTGACAATAGAATCTTTGGAGGTCTGGACATGTTAGCAGAAAAACTTCCCAATCTCACACATCTAAACTTGAGTGGAAATAAACTGAAAGATATCAGCACCTTGGAACCTTTAGTAAGTAATTGAGAATTTGGAAACTGGGACTTATTGGTCATTTTCATTTTCATGTTTCTTTATAGTGGGGGAAATTATTGGGAATAATGAATCGTTGGGAAAGTGATGGTTTTTTACTTTTAATAGGTGTCCAGATATTAAAGATCAAGGCCTTTCTAATTACGTGTATTTCTGTGGCTTTGCTCTCCCTGGCTGATATTGTGATGGCTTCCTTCAAAAGGAAATTCTTTGTAGTATTTGTTTGATCCTTTTTCAGAGTTAATGTATTGACTATAGCCTCATGTCCTTAAAATTTTTCCCCCAGATTGGCCAAGTCATTCTGTACTTTTATCCTTGAACAGAATATGCTATTTATAGTGGGTGACATATGTGACCTGTAGATGGAACAATGAAGGGCAGCTCCAGTAAGTTTTAGGTCTTCTAATTCATGATCTTGTGCTTTAGCTTGATTACTGTTGCATAAAGTTTTGTATGGAAATCTCAAGATCCCTCCCAGTCTTACATATTGGGATATGTTACGGAAAGCTATGTTTAAGTGCCACTGGGTTGTAGATGTGCTGTGTGACCTTGGGCAAATTGCTTCTTCTTTCTGGGCCTCAGTTTCCTCATTTATAAAGCAGGGGGGACAATGATCCCTGCCTTACTAGGGGTTCTGAGAATAAAACAATGTACTTTGCTTTGTAAATTGGGAAGCTGTGCTAAGGGGGGTCCAGTTGGTGTGGAAGTTGTAGTGGCCAGAAGAGCTTCTGAACGCAGGACTGGAGGTAGGAGTTAATGCAGGTTTTGGGCAGCACCACAGGCTGTGCTGTTGGTGAGAAGGTTATGCAACAGAGAGAAACTGTCTTTCAGGATCCAGAAGAGCAGGCCCGGGGGGATGAAACATCTTCTCTGTTGTCTCTATTTTGATGTCACAGTACGTTAAAATATGTGGCTTTCACATAACTTGTATAGAATGCTCTGTTGATACTTAAGGGGATGATTGAATTAAATTGTGGCTTCTTTTAATGAAGAGGATTTCCTGTCAGAATTAGAGGGTCTTTTCCTTCCCGAACAAAAATTGAGATTCAGCTCCAATACAAATTTAATCCCCTTTTATTAAGTCTCTTTATTTTTATATTTTCATTAAGTGGACCATATTTAAAAGCTCTTATTTCACGTAAGTGTCGGGAGCTTCTTTCTCACATGTGCATCATGAATTTTGCCCTTTTTTCCTGCTATAAATATGCCCAGTTATTCAGGCTTCCTAATTTTTACTTAGTTCCATTCTTTTCCTTAAACCAACTCCTATTTCCCATGTTCAGGTTTTATTGAATTTTTCTGTATCCAAGGACATTAACATTTGCCCATTGTATCCTCATATAATCCAGAGAAAAGAGGACTGTCCTCTTTTTAGAGAGGAGAAAGCCGAGGTTAGAGAGCTTCAGATAAATGGCAGACTAGGGATTCAAGCCCAAGTCCACTGTTTCCACTGCCCTTGGAACCTGTTCTTCTCTTTCTACCTGTAAATTTATTCCATACCCAAATTTCCCTAAGCTAGGAATTCCACCAGGAGCACTAAATTAAGTGCTGATGCCATCTCAGTCACATGAGTCACACTGAGCCTTTGTTTAGTGATTAATGACAGGCGTGTCAATTCTGGGTCACTGAGCATGAGAACCCCCTCTCTTTTTTTCCTTTTTTGTTTTTTTTTATTTTTTAATGAACAAAGTACCAGGCAGTACCTTTTCATGCTAGATGACTGGCTATTGCCCAATTCTTGGGGCAACCTGATTCCTCTTTGATTATCAGAAGCCTTTCTCTGTGCTAGAGGAACTTGATTCCTCTAGTGCACAGAGACAGAGCAGAAGCAAATATTGTGTGGGAGTGGTTTGCTTGAGTGTTCCTGATCTGGTCAATAATGTGTGAGGGCCCGTTGGTGGCTGTGAAAGTCTCAGTCCCCCAGAACAGTGAAGAATGAGAAGTAGCCTTCATTTGGATTTACCATTTTGGGAGGATCTGCTGTGTCCATACACTGTACAGAGTGCTTAATGTGTATTATCTTACTAATACAAAATTATCTTATTAGTACACAAAGTGGATAGACATATCATGGCCCTTGCTTTACGTTGAGGAAGCTAAGGCTTGGGTGAGGCTGAACCCCTTGTCCAGCACACACTGTGTGGCAGAGCCACAGTGCTATCTATACACAGGACTATTTGGCAAAGCCTGGCTGTCACCATTCTGCTCTACTTGCTGTTCAGATTCCTGGGGGTACTGTTGGTCTCCTGAAGTTCTAACTTGAAATAAAGTAAATCTGTAGGAAAAGGCGAAGGGGGGAAATGTTGGGTTCGTTTTGACTTCTGAAAGTATTCTTCAGTGGGGAAAAACACCATCCTCATCTTCATTAACCACATACATTTTGAACAGTCTACTTTGAGCCCAGTTCTTAACAGTCAATGCAATGATTGTGAATGCCTCTGCTTGCTACAGGGACATTAATCGAGAGACAAAGAAGGCATCAATTCAAACTTCCTTGGACACCTTTTTTTAAGAGACCTGGGCCATCCAAACCATCCCCCAAAGCCCTTCTAAATTCTAAGAAGGCAAGCAAAATTATTGTTAATAAAATGTTTAATGTTTATTATGGCTAGCCTATTAGCTTACATCAAATTTCTGGTATGATAGACTTGTAATTTTTTTTAGCAGTATTTACACATTACATTGGGATCCTGAATAACCTGTGTGTAGTGTATTTTATGCCTGTTGAGGCTTAAAGCACAATTTTACTACTTTAAACAATTCCAGAGAACTACAGTTATTTGGGATTTTTTGTTGTTTACTTGCTTTCATTTCCTTTTCTAGCTACTCGTTGGCATATCCAAATTATTTGAATGATGGGTGCTTTATGAGGAAATAGCCAAAAATCCCACATAATCATACGATTTCAGAAACAGAGCCTTGGAGGGCCTATATACTGGAATAATCAGTAAAACTTGAGCAAGGGCTTTGGGTATTGAAAAGCATTAGGTAAATATCAGGAGTTGTATGCATTTTTATGCACCCATTCCTAGGAAATAATTTTGAGGTATAAATGGTTCCTTTTAAGTGGAAAATTTCTAGACATAGCCTCTTTGGGAAAGGTGGCTAAATCTGTTTATGGTTGTATCTTAGCTAGTATAGAGGCAGCCTCTGTGAAGAGAAAGCCAGTAGCTAGCTAGTTGTCTGGGGTGGCACTGTAGCATTTTCTCCCTCTTCTGCAAGAAGTCGTACCTGGGCTTTGGAGGCCAGGCCTCCCCAGGAGGGAACCTAATCTGAAAGTTACACGATACAAAAGCAGTTCTTCCTATGACCAGAAGGGCTGGAGATAGCTTTCTGAAGATGTCAGGGAACTGACTTACATAATAAACACATTATTTGATCCACAAACTCTTGAATTGCTATACATTTGGGGTTTGAGGGGTACATTTGTCTGTTGCTGTAACCCTGCTCTGTCTGCCCTGCCTGGCTAAATGGGCTACTCAGTGAGAATAAAACAAATGTGTGATTTGATTGGGAAGATGTTTCTTTCTATGCAGGGGTCACCAACCCTTTTCTCTAAGGGCTGGATAATAGACATACTAGGCTTTGTAGGCCATATAGTCTCTGTCACAACTACTCAACTTGGCCACTGTAGCACAAAAGGAGCCATACATAAACAAACGAATGTGGCCGTGTTCCAGTAAAACTTTACAAAAACAGGTGGACCAGAATTGGCCAGTGGACCACAGTCTGCCAACCCCCGCTCTACAGCTCTAGGCAGATTTTCATATCATTTTATATCTCCCCAGAATAACAAAGATACCTCAAGTCCTTATAACAAGGTTTTGTTTTGTCTGCATTTCTTCCCAGGTCCCTCTGAGTGTTGCATTAGCTTTCCCAATAAAGCATCAAAGTCTTCTGAGCATCAACTTTTATTTTTTTCGAACTTATTTCATACAACCTCTTAATGTTTGGGGGTTTTTAGTACTATTTACTTAGAGAATACCCAGTTTTTTGTCTTTATTCAGGTCCATTAAAAGTACATTTATTGCCCTTATTCTAAAAGTCACCAGACTATGTATGTCACGTTTTGTATTTGCCTTTTATAGGCTGCTGCTCCTTTTTCCTACTAGGATCTGCTGTCACTTCCTGTTGTTGTCTCCTGGCTTGCCTGTAATAGTACCTCTGCCCTCTCAATCTCTTAACTCACCCTTAGTCAAAACCCAATAGTACTGGCTGGGCGCGGTGGCTCATGCCTGTAATCCTAGCATTCTGGGAGGCAGAGGCGGGTGGATTGCTCAAGGTCAGGAGTTTGAAACCAGCCTGAGCAAGAGCGAGACCCCGTCTCTACTAAAAAAATAGAAAGAAATGATCTGGACAACTAAAAAAAAAAAAAATATATATATATATAAAATTAGCCGGGCATGGTGGCACATGCCTGTAGTCCCAGCTATCTGGGAGGCCGAGGCAGGAGGATCACTTGAGCCCAGGAGTTTGAGGTTGCTGTGAGCTAGGCTGATGCCATGACACTCTAGCCCGGGGAACTGAGCAAGACTCTATCTCAAAAAAAAAAAAAAAAACTTAATAGGCCTGGGATTGAAACACTAGTACATTGTACATAATAACAAATGAAGATCTGAATCAAATACATGGACATTTTCCTGTCCCCTTTAGCTACTCAGAAAACTCTTCTTGGGCCAAATTTTTAGATCTTAACTATTTTAGAAAGATAAAACTGATGATTCCAAACAAATAAGGTAAAATTTCAAGGTATGGTAAAATCAAGAATTTTACATCATGAGAGTCTGGTAATGTGTCAGTCTTTTCCCCAAAAATTACAAAAGAAAAAAGTGGTAATGTTTCTCTGTATTTCTGAAGTTCAACTCTATGTCTGTGTTCCTAGTAGAATTGTAAGGTCCTTGAGATTGAGGACTTTGTTATAAATCTCTGAATTTTTTTTCCTATACTACCACCCTAGAGCATTAAAGACTCCTTAATACCCAGCAGGTTCTTATTGGCTGTTTGATTACCCAAACATTAAAACTTAAGTTTGAACCAAATTTATCAGACTATTTATCTCATACTATGAAAATACCTAGTTTTAATAAAATTATTTCAAATTTATATTTATTTAGACTACTAATGCTG
Source organism: Avahi laniger (assembly GCA_963575035.1). Classification (NCBI taxonomy): domain Eukaryota; kingdom Metazoa; phylum Chordata; class Mammalia; order Primates; family Indriidae; genus Avahi; species Avahi laniger. Next base: position 12,205 of record CAUYSK010088561.1, on the reverse strand, counting down.
CCTGAAAAAGACAGTTCTCTGGGAAAACAGATGTAGAGAAGGGAGGGACTAGTTAAAGTTTAGTAACATCAAGGTTGCAAAGGACTTGATGTGTTTTCTTATGGACAAGGCTGAGTATAGCAGCTAATTGAACATAGAGCCTAGAATTTTACCTCTTCAGAAGATGTTTTGTTGCTTATGTTCCTTTGGTTTAGGAGTTGTGTTTTTGATCCTTTTCTTCAGAAAAAATTAGAATGTTTAAAAAGCCTGGACCTCTTTAACTGTGAGGTTACTAACCTGAATGACTACCGAGAGAGTGTCTTCAAGCTCCTGCCCCAGCTGACCTACCTGGATGGCTATGATCGAGAGGACCGGGAAGCCCCCGACTCAGATGCTGAGGTGGATGGTGTGGATGAAGAGGAAGAGGATGAAGGTGAGTGGGCTCAACACCCACTGAACCTGCTTTCTGCCCTTCCAAGGTTCTTATAAAAGCTACTGAATGTTCTTGCTATTGAGGAAAACAATTTTAGGCATTCCATTAAATTTGGAGCTAGGGCCTGTTTAATAAGCTTTTGGGACATTGAAGCCTTAAAATGGTTCAAGATAAAAATGGTTAACGAATGGTGTTTGAATTTGGAGCCTAGAGACGATAGATTGTGCTCTATCCCACTGAAGTACTTAGAGTGTACACAGAGAAGCATGGTCTCATGTCTCCTAGCTGTTCCCCTTCTTGGTTACTGCCTACTTATCCTTACAAACTCAGCTTTGTCTGCACCTCCAGGAACCATTTCCTTACAGCCACCAAGCAAGGTTAGGGTCCTGCGCATGCTAGACTACCCCCTTGCTTCCTCCTTCAGGCCTGCTGCTTCATTATCTCTTCCCTGCTATTCTACGATTATCTTCTTGAGGGAGAGACTATCTTTTACCTGTCTTTAATTCACAGGGCCTGGCACTTAGTAGGTACTTGGTACCTGTTTGTTATAGCCAAAATATAAATAAAATAGCTTTCCTGCCATTAATATATGACTAGAGTTTAAGAAGGTAATGATTTTAAGGTACTATATTGTCAGATTTCATTTTTCATAAGTAAAATAATATCTAGTTATAACATGGAATTAAAAATACTTTTCACTATTTTTGGCATTTGATCAAGGTTTTTTATATATCCATTATCTTTAAGAATCTTTTTATATATTTTCTACCCAGAATATCCCTCCTGATTAGCTCATGTTTTCCTTGCACTGACTCGTTTACTCTGAGTCACTCTTAGGCTTCTCACCTCCAAGTGGCTTAGAGGAAGCAGTGTGATTAGTTTTCACATCAGTCAGCATGAAGACTATTTGGTCTCCTAGAATTCCTGATGTTCATGGCATTCTGTTTGAAGCATTATTATTTTTTTTTCTATGAACTTGAGAAGAGATGAAGCATTATTTTTAACATCTCTTTTCTTTAAAAATTAAAACACAAGACAGAAATGTTCAAGGAAATGGAGGAGTAAAAAACATCAGGCACTTTGGGTACAATTAATGGTATAGTACTTTGTAAACATTTTTACACTTTTACAGCAGATTGAGACAGGCAAAAAATAATGGGTTATAAGGTGGTAAAATGGACAAAAGAGTAGAAGGACATCTCACCTACTTTCAAATGTTTATGTTCCTCACTCCCTTCTGCATGTTTCCAATTTTTCCTAAAAACCATTTGTGCTCGTTTAATTAGGCTTGCCTTAAATAAGTGGAGCGGCCACATGTGCAGGAGCCTATAAAGGAAATTCCTTGGAGCGTGGAGGGCAGTTCCTGAGAGCAAAGATTGGTCAGGCAACAAATATTTGAGTGTTTCCTGTGTGCCAGGAACTGTGGAAAATAGTGGATTTTTTTAAAAAAAAAAACAAAAAAATCAAGCGAGGTGCAGTGGCATGGGCCTGTAGTCCTAGCTACTCCAGAGGCTGAGGGTGGGAGGATCACGTGAGTCCTGGAGTTTAAGTCCAGCCTGGGCAACATAGCAAGTCCCTGTCTCAAAAAAAAAACAATAAAACACAGACATGGTTCCTGTCCTCTTAGAGCTTATCGTGTACTAAGAAGAGAATTTTTTTTTAATCATTAATAATTACATGTGAGCAAAGCATGCTGTAATGGAGAAGCACAGGTGCTAGAATGAGAACCTGTCACCTGGGGTTAGGAGTCTGGCCATACTGCCTGAGGAAGTGATGTTGACTGACACTCCAGGGTGGAGTCAGAGTTGGCCCAGGAGGCAGGAGAGAGCATAGTGAGCTCTAGGACGTGGGAGAAGGAAGGACTGCTGTTCTAGAAGTTGGCACAGACAGAATGGAGATGCAGGTGCCTTTCAGCCTCCAGTCCCCCAAGTCACAGGGTTATTATGGGTGTCCCTCAGGTTTCTGATTTGAGCATCTGGCTCTGATGATACCGTTACCCAAGAGATGGCATGTGATTTTTTTTTTTTTTAACTGTGGAAAATTTCAGACTTTGACCAAGTTAGGAATAATAGTAAAATGAACTCCCGTGTTCTCATCACTCAGCTTCAGTAATTATTGGTCATAGCTGATCTTGTTTCATTCATGTATATCCCTACCCTCTTCCCCTACTCCATATTATTCTGAAGCAAATCCCAGCAGTTCTGTCATTGCATCAGTAATAACTATAGTGTGTGTCTAGTATGCCAGGACTTCTAGCCTCCTGGTTTGATGGGACTCTCTTGGACAAAGGGGCTAGCATCACTTGTTAGAAAGGAGGTAAATACAGTTCATGGTCTTCACTGATGTTGGTGCAGCCCAGCATTTGTCCTGTGGGCCAACCCACAGATCTCTAACACTTCAGCAGTGGTGCCCCGTGGAACATCAGGAGTATGTAATGAATTCCTTTTTGGACTACCTTCAGAAGGAGAAGATGAGGAGGACGAAGAGGATGAGGATGGTGAAGAGGAAGAGTTTGATGATGAAGAGGACGAAGATGAAGATGAAGATGTAGAAGCGGAAGATGATGAAGATGAAGTTAGTGGGGAGGTCAGTGACGCTCTTTTCTGTCCTGCTTCCTATTTTGTAACTAGAACATAAGTGTGGATTTTAAAAAGACAAAGAGGGGAAAATCCTTCTGAAGAAATTAGTATGCTTGTGAATAGACTAATAATGTTAGTCTAACTAATTTAGCTTTTCTCTGCCTTTTAATAACTACTAAATGGAATGCCTACTAAATGCTAAACTAGACACAGTGCCCGGCTCTGCAGAGTAAGTTTTGGTCCTTTAACTTTGGGAGGAAGGAATGAGTTGAGTATTCAGGGTGCTAAGAAATGTAAATGTTGAGAATTGATGGTATTTCTATCCTTTGTTATATATTTACCAAGTCTGAACTTTTTCTTGTATATTCAGTTTAATTCAGCAAATATGTTCCTGCTGTGTTAAAGACTTAGGGGGTACAAAATTATATGAGACTGTGGTCCTGCCCTGAAAGAACAAGTAGTCTAGTTTATTGGACATCCAGTGATAGAATATCCCCAAGGAAATGAATGCCATAGGAGAACAGGAGAAAGTAGTGGCTTGACTTTGAGCCTCAAGGAGATTGGAGAAACCAGCAGAGAAAGTTAGTTGTCATCAGAGAGTGTATTCTTCTGTAGTACAAAAGTAAGGCTAAGGGTTTAAATTTTGGTTTTGTTTTTTTGTTGTTTTTTTTTTTTTTTTAAGAAAAATTTTAAAATTAAGCTCACTAATGAACATCAACAAGTCTCAGTATATCAGGTAGATAAAAATAACATTACAGTTCCTGCTTAATGTATTGTTACGTTTGCACAGTATATTTTTCTTTGTACTTCTCAATTTGGCAGAATTTATCTAATAATGTTATGTTTGCCGTTCTTTAGGAAGAAGAATTCGGACATGATGGAGAAGTTGATGAGGATGAAGAAGAGGAAGATGAGGATGAAGATGAAGGTGGGTGTAACACATGTACTTTGGTTGTCCTCAGTTAAAAATGAGATGAAAATGTCCATTATTTGGAATTTGATACTACTGAGTGGAAGATAAAATGCCCCAGCCCTGGTGGTCTTCACACGCATGCACTTGTACCATCCTGTCACTGCATTTTTGTTGGTGCAGCCTCCCTGCTGCTACAGCAGTTAATGCTTGTCTGATGGCAGGGGCCCTGCCAGTCAGTCTTCATTCTCCGTGTTTTAAATGTGTTTTTGGACCCCATTAATTGGTTTACTACTGCCCAGCATGAGATTTCTGTGTTTGGAGTTCTTTCATTTAAAAAAGGCTTAATAATTGGATCATCATTTTTCAAGACATACAAGCACCTTTCCAATTTTATCAGTGTTATTCCTTTCCCTACCACAACCAAGACTAGTGAAATAGATGTTATTAAATAATTATTGAAAGTACACAGTTGTTTAGAACTCAGAGAACCAGTTTGTTTGCTGTGCTTTCCATTGGTTCATACTTTCTCAGCGTCCACTCTGCCAGGCTCTGGACTAAATGTACAGTAGATATTAACACTAATTAGGACCTGGTCACTGCCTTCAAGGAGCTTTTTGGAACATGATTTAACAGAGTTAGTTAATTTCATTAAAATAACTGAATTTTTACTGGTTGGAAAAAAACAGAAGTATGTGTTGTATATACCTTGTGTCTCAAATATATACATATTCAAAGAAATCCTGTTTTATTACTATTAATTTGCTACAGTTTGAGTCTTGGCCATGTTCCATACTAAGTGCTTTGGGTGTTACCTCATTTAATTCTCAAAGTATTGTTCCCATTTTACAAGCCGACAAGCAGGTTTAAAAGAGGTTAAGTTTGCCCAAGATCACTTGTAAATAAGTATGGCTCAGAAATAGTCTGGCTAACTCCAGAGACTTTACTATATGCCTTTTAATAATTGGTAGATGTCTAATTGGTGGGGCCAACAAACTTAAGAAAAATAAGAAACATTTGGAAGAAAACAACTTAAAAATGAGAATACTGGGTTAACTTTGCCGAGTGAGTTGAGGGGCTGCTGTGCATTTATTTTGCCCTCCTTGATTCTGTGGCTTGTACTTAATAACCTGCTAGTCTGATCAAGTTTACATCTTTTTTTTTTTTGATTTGCCAACCATCAAAAATGTGTTATTGTTGCCATTCACATTAGCCTAAGCAAAATGCCTTTCCAGTTGTCTCAAAGTCAATCTTTGTTATCAATTGTACAGAGGAGGAAGAAAGCGGGAAAGGTGAAAAGAGGAAGAGAGAAACAGATGATGAAGGAGAAGATGATTAAGAACCTAAATGACCTGCAGAATCTGAACTGTTCAGTATTGGTTGGACTGCTCATGGATTTGGTAGCTGTTTTTTAAAAAAAAAAAAAAAAAAAAAAAAAAAGTAGCTGTGATACAAACCCCAGGACACCCACTCACCCAAAGAGCCAAAGAATAGTTCCTGTGACATTCCGCCTTCCTGCATTTAGTCCCTCTTGGTAATCCACCACCAAGCTTAGGGACTTTACCCCAACAAAATTGTAAGTGTTGTTAGGTTTTTGTGTAAGACTCTTGCTGTAGCGTGGATAGCTGTGATTGGTGAGTCAACCATCTGTGGCTACCAGTTACACTGAGATTGTAACAGCATTTTTACTTTATGTACAACAAAAAAGCTTTGTAAATAAAATCTTAACATTTTGGGTCTGTTTTTTCATGCTTTTCTTTTCAATGAATTTTTTTTTTAACATTAGGACATTTTATGTGACAACTGCCAAAAAAATATTTTTAAGAATTTAAGTGAAATAAACACATTACTCTTTGGTAAAGCCTAGTTGTATGCTTACATTTTTAAATTAGACTCTAATTGTAAGCTTATGTTAAAACACACTAAAGAACTTTCTTTGGCTTTGGATTTATATCAGTGGTTATTTAGGGGAATTACACAAGTGTGTAGGATTTTTGAGCATTTAAATTTATCCCTTGAGCCCAGGAGTTTGAGGTTGCAGTGAGCTATGATGATGATGATGATGATGCCACTGCACTCTATCCTGAGCAGCAGAGCGAGACCCTCTCTGTAAGTAAATCTAATCCTCATTCTTGATGACTGGGAGTAAATGAGGTAGACTTTTAAAAACTAATGTTTGAATGTTCTGGAGCCCCTGAAAACCAGTAAAATAACATTAAGTCCAAGCAATACATGAATTTAAGGAAAAGAGGATATTGTAAAGGAAAAGGCCTTCACCAGAGTCTGGGAGATCTGAATTCTAGCTCTGGCTCTGCCACTGATTTTCTTACGACCTTGTGTTGACCCCTGGGTCACCTCCCAGTCTGTAAAATTGAGGGGGTGTGACCAAATGGCTTCTGAAGTCTCTTGCAGCACTGATGTTCTGTGACCTTCTCTGACAGAAAGGTCTGAAGAAGGAACATGGGCTTTGCACCAAGGCTGAAACTTACAGGGTTTGACTGATGGGTGAACAGAGTATGGTTTGTTACCAAGACAGGCATGCTAAGGAAGAATGACATATGAAAAGCCTCACTTGAGTGGTGGGCAGGCACTGCCTGAGGTCAACTGAGCTTTTCCAGAAGATGGGAATTTTCTCTATTCTTATAGATGGTAAAGGCATTTGGGAAAGGAAAAGAATATTTTGCAGTCTATATTCAATGATTCAACCATTTAATGAAAATAGATTTGTAACTGTATTGTCAATACACTTTTTCTGTAGTGGGAAATTGGAGGATTGCATTAACAACGTTAACTATACCTACTGGAATGATAACTAGAAAAAGTTACATAGTCTCAGTGGAGCCCTCTAATCCTGTACTTTAAAATCTAAGTCTCCCATAGGGTTTCAGATAGAGTTTACTTTTTGCAAAGGAAATTCAAGAAAATTGATTTCTGGTTTGACTGGTATTACTTTATTTTCCCCAACTACGGGCCTTATCTGCCATTTGGCAAACCTTCAGTATATTGTAAAATGGTTTCTTCTATAGCCTAGGTGTCCTTAAGCTTTTGCCTATGTTGTCAAATACCAAACATTGTAACTCTGAATGATTATTTTTCCTGTTTTTACAAGTTTACAAGACTTTCCAGTATTTACCAAGCATCTAGGATACGCCAGGCTCATTGGCTGGGCAAGAGGGAGGGGAATTAGGTTAGAGACAAGCCAGCTCTCCGGGCTCATAGTAGTAAGGAAGAAGAGGCATCAACACGTGAATGATACTACACTGGGACCTACGGACAAAAGGTCCAGAGTAGTTCAGAGGCTGGAGAGGTGGTGCCCAACTAGGAGGGTTGGGGAAGGTTCTTTCCTAGAAAGGAAAGTATTCGAGATGCATGTGCAAGTATGAAAAGGGTTTAGAAATAGGAATGGAGAAAAGAGGGAGTATCGTGGTAAGCAGAAGTCAGAGGGAGGAATTGCTGAGTACATTTAGATACAAATAGGCAGATTTGACTAGAGAATGAGAAAGAGTAGCATAATGGGAGGAGTGACTGGGGAAGTAATTTGTTCCCTCCTGGAGGGCCTGGAAGGTCAACTCTTTCTTGTGCGTTGCCTTTGCATAAAATGTTGGCTTGGCCTTTCACATGTGGCCAGTGAGGATGTTTAGGGAATTATCAAGCCCTAGGATTGATTCATTTCTGGCATGTTTTGTTTTTTTTTTTTTTCTTTTAAAATTAGGTTTGCCAGCCTTTGACATGATCCTGCTCTCTGGGAGAGACTTGAGGCTCAGCTGCCCTCTGCTAAAAAATGTAATAAAATTTTCAGAGAAGCCAGCTTTTTGGTGATGAGGTCACAGCAAGACTATATTTTTGGAGTTGTCTCCATCTGAAAGAGAACTTCGTTGAGAGGATTTGCTTCTAGTTTTTGTAGCAAATATTTGAGTTGTAAAATGTTCCACTGGGTGCTAGCCCAGTGTTGGGCTAGATAACCAGTGCTGAGTAGCTTCTGCAAGGTTGGTGGAGGCGTGTTCCATGCATACGTACACCTACGTGTGTGATACGTTGGCATGCCATTTTATTTGAAGCTACAGTTCTCTGCTTTAAAAGGTTGAAGCCATTGCTCATTGTAGAGATGGGGAAACTGAGGCACAAGAGAGGGTCCAGAACTGGCCCAAGGTGTCCTGGTGAAGTAGTGAAAGAATCTAGCCTAGAAAACTTGTAGCCTTGTCTTCAACCTTGTGCTCTTAGCTTTAGTTCACTCCTGCTACAGGAATCCAGACCCTGAAGAGTGACTGACACTTGCTGATCTGGAAATGCACAGACCACGTTATGGAAGATACTAGTACCCCACCCCTCCTGCTCACTGCCACCAGGACTCCCACCTTGTTCCTGGCATTCATATTTGGGCTACACCACCAGAGAAAGGTGAGACAGGAGCACAAAGGGTCTCTTCCCTTAGGCCATGACTTTCCAGTTTTCTCCAGCTCTGTCACATTGTGCTGACATCAATTTAATGAGGCTGATGATAACTCTGTGTTGACAGTTTGAAAAGGGGGTCAAGTTACCTAGCAGACTTAAACTTCAGCCAGCCAAACAGTTGCTCTGCAGGGAAACCACCAAGATTGCAGGGAGTGCGGAAGTTCTTCCCAAAGCCAATTAAGTCAGCTCGATAATCTCTGAGCAAGTGGGTATTTTATAACTTGGCCCAGAGGTGTTGGGGAGGGCATATAGAGAAAAGAACATTGCCCTTAGAGTTACTCTGTGTCTGATTATGGGGACTTGACCCCGGCAGGAAAGGGTTGGGGGGTGTGTGTTCATGACCTCACTCCTCCAGCCCAGCCCTGGGGGCGGAGGAGTAGAGGTGTGGTGACCGAGGCTTCGAGCCCAGAATCCAGAGATGTGTTCCAGCCCCAGCGTGGCTGTGGGATGGTATTTGACCCCTATCACCTCCATCTCAGTCACGTCCCCTCCGTGAGCCTCCAGCTCCTCAACTGAAAATCTGAGGCCGAAGTTAAGTGAGCTTGCAAGTCATTTCAGTTGTATGGGACACTGTGAGTCTAACCAGCAACGAGGATGCTGGTAGTTACTTACCCTGTTACTTACTCCAGAGGAGTGAGCATGAGTTTGGGCAGGTGGAAAATGTCAGAGCTGTGTTTAGTTAGACTGACGGAGTAGAAAGAGGCCAGTGGTGGGAGACCAGATGAGGGTACACCCCAGCACTGACCCCAGGTGAGTAGGGTGTCTTCCAGAAACTGACACAGGAATACTAGTAAGTTGGTCAGACTAGTCAGTCTTGTAGTAGAATTACAGACTGAAGTTAGCATGAGTGGGATATGTATCTGCCTCTAACTAGGGGCACTTCCACTTGGAGGAGGAAGGGAACAGATGGCCATTTCTTGAGGAAGTTTCTCTTTTAGTCCTCAGCTTCCCTACAAAATAATAAACTGCAATCCCCATTTTATAGCTGTGGAAACTGAAGGATTTAGAGGTGAAGTGCCTCACCCAAGTCACAAAGCCAGTAATGGCTGGCCAGGCTGGGATTCTAACCAGCTCTGCCTGAATCCAGAGCTGCTCATTGCTGTGTGTTCCTCCCTACGCCCTCTGGCTCCTGGCTGAGCTCTGATGAGACAGTCAGTGGGCCTATTTCTCCCTCCTCAGCCTGGGAGCAAAGTACACTAGCTAACCAAGGCCCTGTTGGTTCCATAGGTTCAGAACAGAGAGAGCAGAGCTAAAAGTTTTCGGTTGGAACCTTAAAACACTTATGGATGCAGGCCAACAGTGAGCACTAGAATGCTGACAACCACTTAATGAGAATTTCACATCATGGGAGGCAGCCCTGCCATATACCACCTTGGTGAACTTGCAAAAGACCCTTTGCTTGTTGGAACTCAGTTTTGCCCTTTGTAAACTGGGAGTGCCTTGTCCACTCTCTGGTGAGCATAACAGTGCTGAGGGCTGAAGCACCTTTCAAAGATTTGAACTATTGATCCCATCCCATGTTTTCTTTTAAGGTTGGGGGGGGTGCAAAATTCATAAATGAACTATGCACTTTTGCATGGGAATGGCTGATGAACTTCCCCTCATTTACTCATCAAAGGTCCCTAAGTACCACTGAGTCCCAAGCACTGGGTTGGGATGCAGCACGTCTGAGTCCTACAGCAACCCTTTTCATCTTAATGTCAGTTTTTTAAGTGGGATAGATTTCTGTATCAGTCATAGTTTGCACACCTTGTGGCTGGACGAGAGTCAAGGCATGTTATCTTGGGATTGCCGGATGCCACAATTAGCAGTGGAAAGGAGTCCCCACCTCGTCCCTTCTTCACCATCTCAAGAGAGCCTAAGAAAGGGAGATTTTTGGAGCATTCTCAGTACAGTACATTGACCTCCATTTCTAGGTTGCAGGTGGGAATGTGCAGATGATGGGGCAGAGGCAGGTGGTTCTTCCACTCTACCGCAAACCCCACTTGACACCAATCATAATAGTGTATCCCTCAGCCTCTCAGGGATAAGCTACTATGATTGGTGCCTTTGGTAGCACTGGTGTGGCCTCATAATTCTTCCATCTAGCCTAGGGTGAACATTGTGAAATGATCACATGGTCTTTTATTATTTCTCAATTCATTCTGTGTCATTCTGTTGGTTTGTGGGTTGTATCAATGGGTAAAATGTTTGGACTGTGGGTGTCTGGAAACATATTCAGATTTTCCACAATAATTCTTATGGAAAAAAGATCCTCTATACACCTCTTTTACTGTAAGATGAGTTTCCCAGGCAGGTAACCTTGATGCAAATAAATGCTTTAATGGTTGTGCCAGAAGTTGCAATTAATAAACCTGGAATCTTATTCCTCTTCTCCTCAAATCCAATTCTAACATGAGTGTTTTCTCTAAAATGCAAAGTCCAACACATATGAATAATCTTTTCATATGAGGTTGTTGGTTTCTCTAATACAAAACTCTTAACAGTTTGGTTATAAAGTGGCTGAAGTAGGATGTATTCAAGTTCATAAAATTTTCTGCAGCTTGTAGCTCGATTGGAAATAAAACTTGGCCAGGCATGGTGGCTCACACCCATAATCCCAGCAATTTGGGAGGCTGAGGCAGGAGGATCACTTGAGCCCAGGAGGTTGAGGTTACAGTGAGCTGTGATTTTGCCACCGCACTCCAGCCTGGGTGACTGAGTGAGACCTCATCCCCAAAAAGAAAAAAGAAACAAAACTCAAAGCACTTAAAAACCCTCATAAACTAGGAAGAGAGAGCAACTTCCTCAATTTGACTAAGAGCATCTACAGAAACCCTGCATTTAACATTATACTTACTGGTGAAAAACTTCTAAGATTGGGAACAAGGCAAGGCTGCCGATTCTCATCCCTCTCATTCAAGATAGAGCTGGAAATTCTAGCGAGTGCAAAAGGCAAGAAAAGAAAATAAAAGGCATGCATTTCAGAAAGTAAAAAATAAAATTGTCCCTATTGGCAGATGATATGATCTAATAGAAATTCCCAAAGAATCTACAAAAAACTTCTAGAATCTATATACTAAAGAACACATAGAAACCTACATTAAAAATACAATGCCATTTATAATCACTCAAAAAATGAAATATTTGGGTAGAAATCTAACAAAATGTTTACAAGATTTAAAAAAATTTTTTCACTTATAAGATTTATATGCCGAAAACTATAAAATGCTGATTGAAGGAAATCAAAGATATCTAAATAAACTGAGCGGTATACTGCATTTATGGGTTGGAAGACGACATATTAAGATGTCAGTTCTTCCCACATTGATACACGGGTTTAACATACTCCCTGTCAAAATCCCAATAAAATCTTTTTCTTGTAGACATAGACAAAATTATTCTAAAATTTATATGGAAAGGCAAAGGAACTAGCATGGAATAATTTCAGCTAATTTATTAAAATTTTGCTAACTTTGGGAGAATAAAGTGAGAAAAATCAATTGACCCAATTTCAAAACTTACTATATAGCTACAGTAATCAAGACAGTGTGGTACTGGCCAAGGAATATAGATCAATGGAACAGAATACAGAACCCAGAAATAGTTCCATATAATGATGTGGCCCGTATCTTGAGACCGAGGAATGAATACAGAGACAAAAAGACACAGACACACGTAAAGACGGGACACGACTGCAGCCCTTACAAAAAGACAAACATGCAAAGACGGTATGACTGCAGCAAAAACTCTTGCTATAGTTGCTTTATTTATAACACAGTCTGTCTGGCAACTGTCCCACCGAAATTTCTTTGTTCCCACACTGTCCCGACTCAACACGTCCCTCTTCCTTGTTGTTTCGTCTCTGGCGAG
>CAUYSK010088559.1:0-44984 GCA_963575035.1 Avahi laniger | reverse complement strand
TGACTTTGCAGATCACCTTGGTCAGAACTGTTAAATACAGGTAAGGGGATGTTGATCACTGGATTTGTGTAAAGATTTCTTCCTCTGAATTTGTATTGTGAAAAGCATTGAGTTAAAGTGTATTTTTACCTCCTGCTTTTGGTGTCTTGGCCAAACTGAATTTGAGCCATGGATAATCATGATTGATTTTTACAAAGGTTAACTGTTCAGATGACTCTAAAGAGACAACTGAAAATTAGTCCAGTTGGTGACTGTAGATAATTCAGTATAGCTTGTATCACCATTTTTCATTTACATAGATGGAAATCATGGCCCATTTGCAGAAAAAGGGCAGTAATGACCTTGTAAATGTGAGTGTGCAAAGTGTATGTCATGTGAACCAGGGGCTTCAATTTATAAGATTATTTTACTTCCAAGGACCCTTTGTCTTTTCTATGCATTCTTAACAGATGTTAGGAAGTGACAACTTTTAGCTCAGTTGTCCCCTGTGCCCCAGGATGCTGACATACTTGTAGAAGAGTGAACTTCTTTCATGGGACTAGTGTCATTTTCAGAAGTGAGCCTTGGATCTCCTTAAGAACAGACTTAACGTGACCAGGTGCTCCCTGTTTTTCTTAGAGTCAGAGTGGAAAAGAATGAACAGGTCTCTCACTGACACACATGCAGGATTTCCCCAGAACATTGCAGCCTCTGTAGCCTGTGTAAGCCATGTGGGACAGATCAGAGAATCAGCAAGATGACCGAGCTGGGATATCTGAATTCTCTTAGAGGAGCAATAAGAAGGTTACATACCTTGTGGAAACATTCACTGGCCTGGTGCTAGAGTAGCCCAGTTTCCAGGCCCTCCCTAGAAGCTCTAGGCACACACAGAGGCAGTAGTTGGAGCTAGGTCATATGTGGCTTTGCCCAACCAGCCCCTCAACCAGGAGCACCAGCCTCATTTTGGAATCTTGGGCCCCACCTCAAACCTACTTAATCCGAATCTGCATTTTGGTAAGATCCCCAGGTTGTTCTTAGGCACCTTACAGTTTGAGAAGTGTTACTCTCTGACACTGGTTTTCAAACTTGACTACATATAGGAATCACTTGGGGATTTAACAAAGAACAGCCACAAAACAACCTGTGGCTGGGTCTCACCCCTGGGGATTCTGATTTAATTGGCATCAGGTGCAGCCTGGCATTAGGTGCTAACGTGTAGCACAGTGTGAGAACCATTGGCATATATGTCAACCCAGCTTGCTGCCATACTTACGATCATACTGTGACCCAGGGGTGGTCTAGACAAGTGCAAGGTGGAAGAATTTGTTTTAGTAACTTCTCACATCCCTGTTGGTACATACTCTCTTCCACTCCTGCTACTCTTTTCTCACTCCTGATTCCAGCTAGTTATCAAAAAGTTCTTCCTAAGGGATAATTTTTAACAATGCGTTAATTCCCTGGTGTGAGTCCTAGGCAGTGTGAAGGGGGAAGGGAAATCAGCTTTTGCAGTGATGGGCAGGCTGGGAGGGACAAAAGGAAGAGGAAGAAGAGTGCTCTGCAAGGACTGTAAGAGAACAGTATTGATCCCAAGCAAAGGACCAGCCTCTGCTGCCCGAAACTGATTCTCCCCCTCCCCCCCATCCTTCCGTCCATGAAAGAATAATAAAAACTTGAAACCTAGCCTCTAAAATTTTGCCCACTGCTGCAGTACGAGTCGGTTCAATACAAAACATATTTCTAAAAGACCTGCTCTGCACTAGCACTGTGTTGATGCTATGGGGATATCCCAAGAGACCCACTTCCTCTGACTAGACTAGATTACTACTACATTTTTGTCAAGGAAAACATCTCAGACTTCAGGGGCTTTTATTTGACTTGTGGTTTGAGGAGTTAATTTTTCACATGATAGAAACGCATTTGTTTTATCGCAAAAACTATAGCTTTATATATATATTTTAGAGAAGGGGTCTCCCTCTGTCACCCAGGCTGGAGCACAGTGGCTATTCACAAGTGCTATCATAGCTCACTGCAGCCTTGAACTTCTGGGCTCAGGAGATCCTCCCACCTCAGCCCTCTGAGTAGCTGGGACTACAGGCATGGAGCACCATACCTGGCTTACATTTTAAAATCTGTACAAAAATGTGGAAAAAACAAAATATTTTCAAATAAGTAATTTTTTTACCAGCCTGGGCAACATAGCAAGACACCATCTCTACAGAAAATTTAAAAAATTAGCTGGGTGTGGAGGCATGCTCTTGTACTCCCAGCTACTCAGAAGACTGAGGCAGGAGAATTGCTTGATCCCAAGAGATTGAGGTCTCAGTAAGCTATGACGATGCCACTGCACTCTATCCCAGGCAACAAAGCAAGACTCTGTCTGAACAACAAAAACGTAATTTTTAAAAGTAAAATTGAAATAACAGCAGAATTAACAAATAAGCCCTTTTATTGAGTTTATAAAAACTGGGATTGTTTTTACTTTATAAAAACCCCAGATTGATTTTGTCTTATGGTTTTTGAACTCACAGTTCCGAAATTCAACAAAACTTTTGGATTTTTTAAAATCAAGTATTTCTTTATTAACAAAGTGATATTTTACTCCATTTTTAAAAGTAAAATCCTGAAACAAGGTTTTCATTGTACATAATCAGGTCTTCTCTTAAATTTTAGACCAAACAATGCAAGCACTGTTCTGGACCCTTGTGGGTGGTAGGGAGGACCAAGAGGTGTTTAGTGTATTCATGTGATGCCTCTTCGTCTTGCCTACTGCAGTTTGGGCTGCACAGAACAGAGAATCATTTGGGCCACCTTCAAAAAGAGTGATATGGACCACTTCTTCAGTTTAGTGTGCAAAGACAATCGCACCTCTTTTATCACCTATTATCATACCTATTCCCTGGTATATGTAGGGTACAAAGGTAACAGCAAAACCAGGATCTTTTTCTTGAGTCTTTAATCCCTGATGTGCTTAGCGCTGAGCGCAGTGAGAAATGTTCTGTGAGTCCATACCCACTGCTGCCCGGCCGCTGCCACAGGGTGCTGCTGTCCAAGACCAGTTCTGCAGTTGAAGGTCACCTGTCCCTTTGGGGGAAGCCCTTGCTGGTGTTTTCAGTGTGTCTCTCACTGATCTCCAAGGCTGTGACTCTTTGAGTTGAAGCACAGTGCTGTGCTGGGGTGGCTGGGTCCCGGGAGGCGTCTAAGCCCCAGCCGTGAGCTGGGCTGGAGGTGCCGTAGGCCAGGAGCAATGAACACCTGCTCACTTTACATTTCTGTAACTCAGAGTGGTTTTTTTGCCAAAGACCATCTGCCTCTAAGTTTATTTTCTGTCTCTGGTCACAGAACAGCAAGGCTACCCTGCCGAGGCCAGCTTGGGCAGTGCAAGGGGTGCCGGGCAGAGCTGGTGCCCAGGGCCTCAGATCCAGTCTGTGTTCTGCCCTGCTCAAGCTGTGCACCTGTGGCGGACATGTGCGCCCTCCCCCTCCCGCAAGAAGGGCACCTTTTTCTTTGCACAAAGGCCAAGGGCTTCTCACTCACCTTGGAGCCTGGTCATTGATCAGGCTTCATTCCAGAAGGGGCACCTTCTATCTGATTCTTACAAAGCCAACATATTAGCTGATGGCAGTCTTGTACCAGAGGTCAGCATGTTTTAAAAATTGGTTTCAAAAAAAAAAAAAAATCAGTTTCACCTGTTAAGTCAGGACTCCCTGCTAGGTCTGGTTGCAGCTAACCTGGAGCTGAAACCAGAAAGTTATCAGGAACCAAGGCAACCAGCTCCTCTCTTTTTCTCTAGCACTTTCTCAAGACTGGCATGGTCTCAGCTTGCTTGAAGCTCTTCGTGCCTCTCTGCTGACCAGCTTCCTCTCTGACCTGAACAGATTCAGTCTCCCTCACAAGAGCTTCTCCAGCCATCTGCTTACAGATGGCGCACCACGGCTTCTACCTTCCCAACAGCAATCTGCCTTTGCTTCCTTTTAGCTCTTGGCCCTACGTTCACCTGGAAAATGTCTTCATATTTCTCAGTTCAGATTCCCTAGAAAAGACCTACTGTGTGAAGCTACCTTTTTACCAGAGATCATAGGTCACAGAGATGTCTGTGGATTGACAGCCTTTGATCAGATACCCTCCCAAGCCCAAGCCAGTTGTGGAGGGTGAGGTCCCACAGTGGCAATGTGGCCACTTAGAGAGGACTGCACCTGGGCAGTTTCCATTCATTCAACTAGTCTTCATTGAGGGCTGCTGTGTGCCAGATACTGTTCTAGGCACCGGGCGTGCAAAGGTGAGCAGATATAGTTCTGCAATGCTGTGGTAAGACAGAAAGCAGAGGGAGCATTCTGGGGTGGCAGGCCAGATACAGCAGCATCTCTGGTGATCTAAGCCCTCGGCCATGCATTATGTTCAGTAAATGACATGATGATGATAATGATTACTGTTCTTATTTCCAGAGGATGCATGAACAGCTAATTTACTTAAGCTCTTTAAGCTCTCGTTTGCATCAGCACGTCAGTGGTAGCTCTGAGACTGGTGGTGAAGCTGTGGATTTATTCTGGGCCCCAGCTACTGCTGAGGGTGCTCTAGGCAAGGAAGCCTATCTTGACTTTTCATTTATTCATTCAATCAGCAAACAGCTAGTGGGCTAAACACAAAGGCTGCAAAGACATCCCTCAGGAACTCACAGTCTAATGGGGAAAGACAGGCCAGTAAGCCAAAAACTACAATATAATGAAATATGAGCTACAATCGATGCCCTGTCTTGGGTCTAGGGGAGAACCAGGCTTAGCTATAGGAAATGGCTTGGGGAGGTAGTCAGGAAGGACCTCCTGGAAGAGGTGAAACCGGTGCTATCTCTATGCAAGGGGAGGACAGGAAGGTAGAGTTCGGTGGGGTAGAGCAGTGGTCCCCAGCCTTTTCGACACCAGGGACCGGTTTCATGGAACACAGTTTTTCCACAGACTGGGGTTGGGGGGATGATTTGGGGATGATTCAAGCACACTACATTTATTGTGCAGTCAATCCTTTCTGCTAATGGTAATCTGTATTTGCAGCCGCTCCCCAGAGCCAGCATCACTGCCTCAGCTCCCCCTCAGATCATCAGGTATTAGATTCTCATAAGCAGCGCACGGCCTAGATCCCTTGCATGCACAGTTTATAGCAGGGTTCGTGTTCCTATGAGAATCTAATGCCGCCGCTGATCTGACAGGAGGCGGAGCTTATGCGGTGATGTCAGTGATGGGGAGCGGCTGTAAACACAGATGAAGTTTCGCTCCCTTGCTGGCCCACCACTCACCTCCTGCTGTGCAGCCCTGTTCCTAACAGGTACCTGCCCGTGGCCCGGGGTTTGGGAACCGCAGCTTTATGATACCTTTCCTCAAAGGTATTACACCTTTCTGCTCCATACACAGAATCTGGTTGCTGTTATTATTTATTTTATTTATTTTTGTTTTTGAGACGAGGTCTCACCCTATTGCCCAGGGTAGGGTGCAGTGGCATGATGGTAGCTCACTCAAACCTCAAACTCCTGGGCTCGAGTGATCCTCCCACCTCAGCCTTCCAAGTAGCTGGGATTACAGGTGCACACCACCACACCCGGCTAATTTTCCTATTTTTTGTAGTGAGACCCTCAAGTGATCCCCCTACCTTGATCACCGAAAGTGCTAGGATTATAGGTGTGAGCTACCACACCCTGCCAGAATGTGGTTATTATCTGTGTGATCTTGGTCAAGTTACTTCACCTCTGTGTGTTTGATTTCCTTATCTTACCTGGAAATGATTAGTAACAGTAACATAGCTCATAGGATTACGATGAGGCTGAAATGTGTGAAAAAGTGCTCTGTAAAAGATGGCACCTTTTCTTACTTCTTTTATAGGACTCACAGCGGCACATTAGCATCATGCATGGATTTGTCTCCTTGCCCACGCTACAGAATTACTGAAGAGAGAAAGCATGTTTTATTTATTTTTGCTTTCTCAGTGCCTACTATAGGGCCTGGTACATACTAGGTGTTCACTAAATACTTGTAGCATGCATGCATGAATTACCTAAAAGCCAGTTCCTTTGACATCAAGTATCTATAAATTGAAAACTAGCCTCAAATGATAGAAATATACATTTGTGTAAATAGAAGATTGGGTAAAAACTGAGATTTCCAAATGTTTTGAAATTTAAAAATAACCAGAAGCTTTTGTTTTTGTTTTTTTTAGAGCCACCCATGAGATCATTAGAGCTTCCTTTGGAGTTATTGTGTAAACCTCACTTGGCAACATCTTTAGGGGAAAGTTTGTGAAAAGAAAGTCACGAATGCCAGTTCAGCCTGAGGCTAGTGGTAATGGAATCACACGACAGGGATTCCATGGCCTCCGTGGAATGCTAGTGCTGGGTACTGGATGCAGGAGAGTTGGAAGTGAGCTCCTGCTAATCCGGTCCTGCATTATTTGCCCACACCGTCACACTTCATCTGTGTAGCTGCCCTGGGATAGGACGATGTATCGGCTCCATTTTAGAGATAAGAAGCCTGGCTTCAGAAAAGTAGAGTAACCCATCCAGGTCCCACAGGTAGCAGAGAGATTATAGAACCAAGACTCAAATCTTCATGACTTCAAAGCTCACCTTTTTTCTCACCCCACACTAGCTTGGTGCATATCCATCACCCCTCGTAGAAGACAACTCATGTGTATCTCTGCCAACAAGTAGTTTAATCTAACACTACTCAGTCTTGGAGTCATGTGTATAATTCATGCCCAAGAACCATATCTTGTCTCAAAGTGCAAGTTTAGTTTCAGTTACAGTGAAACTCAGGAAAAAACATTGAAGCAGCTTTAGTGTTTTTAAAATACCATGCTGAGTGACTCATTATCTTTGATCACACTAGCTGAAATGTGCACAGAGAAGTAGGTTGCACCAGCTTGCCTTAGAAGGATGTCTGAGATCTATCTCACTTTGTGACCTATTGGCTAAAATCTGACATTTATATACCTTACTTTGCAGTTTCTTGATGCCTCTGTGAAGTCTTGAAAAAGAGTAGCTATTGCTTATCCCTCATAACAGGAAGAAACTTGTGACTTTAACAAAAAAAAGCCACATTGTTTCTCTCAAGAACTCCGGACTGTGGCTAGGGCAAGAATGTCAGAGGTACAGTGCTTTGATTTTGGGTACATAGCTCACATACTTTAAGTGTGTGATATATAATTTATGGCCATGAATCAGGTCATCATTGTTGGTTTATAATCTTTTTTTGTGTTCGTGTATACTTTAAGCTACCTGAATGTTTTGCATATCTTCTTTAGAGGTATAATTTCTATTAAATAATCATTGAGTAGGCTAAACATCAACAACAAACCTGTATTAGAGCTGGGAGCAGTGGCTAGCACTTTGGGAGGCTGATGCAGGAGAATAACCTGAGGCCAGGAGTTCAAGACTAGCCTGGGCAATGGCGAGACCCCATCTCTACAAAAAATAAAAATAAAAAAAATTAGTCTGGCATGGTGGTGGCGCATGCCTGCAGTCCCAGCTACTTGGGAGGCTGAGGCAAGTGGATCTGCTTGAGCCCAGGAGTTTGAGGTTACAATGAGCTATGACGATGCCACTGCACTCCAGCCAGGGCAACAGAGTGAGACTCTGACTCAAAATAAACAAACAAACAAAAAAACCATATATTAAATCCCTCTTCTCCAGTCATTCCAGGGATTGATCTATCAATGTGCCTGGCTGTCGGCCATCTCCCTGTCTTAGTTTGGGATGCTATGACAAACTGTCATAGACTAGGTGGCTTATAAACAACAGAAAGTTATTTCTCACAGTTCTAGAGGCTGAAAAGTCCAAGATCAAGACACTGGCAGATTCTGTGTTTGGTGAGGGCTGGCTTTCTGGTTCATATATGGCCGTCTTCTCACCTTGGCCTCACGTGGCAGAGGGAGGAAGCAAGCTCTCTCTGGGGACTCTTATAAGGACTTGTTCATGAAGGTTCCACCCAAGATCTCCTCTAATCCTAATTACCTCCCAAAGACCCTACATCCTAATACCATCATAATAGGGGGTAAATTTCCAACATTTGAATTTTGAGGGGTTATAAGTATTAAATCCATAACACTATCTATCTGATCTTTTGTTCCATCCATCCATCTATCCATCCATCCATCCATCCATTCATTCATCTAACCATCAACCCACCCATCCAACCATCCATCCTTCTTTCTTTCCCTCCCTCCCAGTTTTCTCTGATGCTGTGAGCACATGTCCCACTCAGAGTTCCCAAATTTACATGTCTTCAGTTCACACTAGCAGAGAGACCCATTAGTGCCCTTGGATCTCAGTTCTAGACACCAAGCATGGGCCAGGTAGCAAGCTGCATCCCTTGTGTGGACAAGTGAGGCTGCTGGGGCATACTCTGGTAGGTGTGGAGGGGATAGTTCCCAGATAAGAGGTGGGGGACTGGAAAAACACACTCACAGCACCCATTGCCTCATTATACCAGGAGCCTGGGGAGGTCAGGAATTCCTGGGCTCCTGCGAAGCATAAGTGTCACTGAGAAAAGCCAAACATCTGTTAAGGTAAGAAAGAAGAAAAAGAGTGGAGTTAGAAAACTATGTGGAATAAGAAGACATTTGTTTATAAGAAAGTGCGTGTTTGGAGTTGTGGGGCAGCAAGCAAGAAGGAGGGTTTTCCTAGGGAACCCCAAGGTAGGAATAGCTGGAGATGGGAGTCACTGGCTGGGATGCAGGTAGGGAACACGTTGGCTTGAGGAGTGTAAAGAACACAGGGAAGGAGGCTTGGCCACGAGGATAGGTGTCCTCCTCCTGCCAGGATGCCTGATGTCCTTCTCGGCAGTGACGCACACCAGTTCCATGGAGCCATCTGGGCCCTTTCATTTCCATCCAGGGCAGCTGTTGAGGGTCATCTTACCTGATCCCCCCATTCCTTTAGAAAGGTTAACAGTGGGCCTCACACAGCAGGTCAGACATTCCTCTATCCAAATGGAACAGCATGGACATGAGACGGATTCAAACCCTTTCTCTTTGGGGATTGTGTTCCC
The DNA here is from genome assembly GCA_963575035.1 of Avahi laniger. NCBI lineage: Eukaryota > Metazoa > Chordata > Mammalia > Primates > Indriidae > Avahi > Avahi laniger. Next base: position 35,979 of record CAUYSK010088559.1, on the reverse strand, counting down.
TGATGGTGACCCTGGCTTCAGGGGCCTACTCGGGGTATGGGGTGGCATTCCTCTGGCGTAATCTGATCAAACACTTCTCAATAAGTGTTTAGAGTTGGCATTAGATCACATATGATTATCCAGATCAAGATTTGTAGTTTTTACTGGGATGACTGCTCCTTAGGCAGCAGACAAATTCCTGGGGGGCTGGGATCTAAACGACATCTGTGGCCTCAGGCAATGGCAAGATGAGAAACTTTGCTCAAGCCCAGGAACATACCAAAGGGATCCAGGAGCTGCCAAGTAGCTGCAGGGGGAGAAAGAGGTGTTTGGAAATTTCTGGCGCTGAAAAACCTGCCTTATACATTGAAACCTGTGTACAAACGTCCCTGTCCCCTCCCCTCCTGGGCTGCCTGGGTGCCACTCCTCCCTTCTTCTGCACACACCTACTATAACAGTTGCTCTTCGAGCCTTCCTCCTCTAAGGCTTCCCTTGATGTTCATCTTGACAGGCCCTCACCTGCGTTAAAGTATTGCCTAGGAGCGGGGCCGGGGTGTCTCAGTATGATTCAGCTAGTCCCTGTGCCTCACCAAGGAAGCCCTTAGTCCTAGACTGTGGTTTTCATCTTGCTGTGTTGTTAGCAGGCAACAAAGAAAGGCACACCATGCAGGGTGAAAAATTAGAGTCCTGGTCAGGCACACCAGGAAGTGCCAAGTTCACCATTTTCTGCTACATGGGGACAGGGGTGACGTTTCAGTGCATCAATGGGCCACTCAAATCAACTGTAATGGCCTGTTGGCCATAGCTCTCACCCCAAGTTCACGTGTGATTTAGGTGGCAGAGTCATATTGTCTAATGTGGCATTTCTCACATGTTATTATGCTTATGAATCACCTGGGGCTCTTGTTGAAATGCAGTGGGTTTGGGGCAGGGATTGAGCTTTTGCCTTTTCTACCAGGCTTCTGAGCTTTGCTGATGCTGCTGGTCCATGGAACACACTTTGAGAGGAGCAAGGCTCAATGGATGGTTTTTAATGGGCTTGTCAACTATTTAAGGACTGACTCCTTATAGCACTAATGTACCTCCAAATTCCATCCATGGAAAATTCCATGCTGCTTAAAAGTCTACTCTCGCTTTCCTATTTGGCAAACTTTGCTATATATTATTTATAGTAGGGAGAAGTTCTGAAGGATTTAGAGAGAGCAAGCCTTTAGAACTCCCGCCTACACAAAATATTTTGCTTCAAGAGTGTCCGTATGAATTTGTTCCATGAGTTTCTTTGAAAACCCTCTAGGGTCTAGTGTCTACAGGACGGTAAGGTTAAGAGGTGAGAGTAGATTTTTTTTTAACCTAAGATTAAAATACTTTATTCACTGAAAACTCAAAACTGAAATCCATTCTTTAATATGACATTACCCAAAACACGAAAAGACAAAAGCAGAAGACGAATATATATAGCAGTCCCCCATTGTCTGTGGGGGTGTATTCCAAGACCCCCAGGGCATGCAGATACCACCAAACTCTATATATACACTACATTTTTTCCCATACGTACATACATATGTTAGAGTTTAATTTATAAATTAGCCATAGTAAGAGATTAACAAGAAGCATTAATAATACAAAAGCACAAGTATAACAATATACTGTAAAGGTTACATGAACGTGTTCTCTCTCAAAATGTCTTTTTGTACTGTACTCCACTACTTTTGGACCTTGGTTTACTGTGGGCAATTGAAACTGGAAAGTGCAAGTACGAATAATGGGGTGACTACTGTACACTTTTGAAAAGTTTTATGATTGTGGAATAGTTTTAATTGTTCATTTCTCGGTGTCTGTGATGCCTTTAGTAGATGAGAAGAGGGCACGGCTGAAGGAGACTGGAGTTAAGTTTTTGATGCACAGGCCATGGCTGTGATCATGAGAATGGGCAGGGAGGGAGACCTCGGGAGCCACTGCCTTGGTGGGTTGGTTGCGGGGACGTCCTTCTAGGGGGACTTAAGATGCTCAGATACGCCTGAGTATCAGAGTGTTGGTGGTATCGGTGATAATTATGAAGATATCGGAAAATAGTGAGGTTCCAGGAGACAACAAGAAGATAGGTTAGTCTTGTTAACCATGGTTGATATTGTAATGCCCAATGGAAATACCCTGTAGAAGTGAGAAATTTAACAATGGGGAGAGGCTACAGCTCTAAATGGAGAACTTTGACTTTGAATTAAGAATGTGACAATTTATTATTGCCTTAAATGTCACCAGAACTTTCCTACATAGCTGCTTTATTCAATAAATAATTATTAAGCAACCATGTCATAAACTTTAACCTTTCATATGTGTAGAGATGGTCTTCCATCTCTTTGCATCCATCATTTGGGTTCAGACTTCTATAATCTCCGCAGTGCCTCATGGTAATTGTTTGTAAAGCACCTGTTGGAAGCGACTGCTTATACTTGGAGGTATTTGTACTCAATTAAAAATGGCGAGAGGCCACAGCTGGAAAAAATTAGAAGAATAGGAGAGAAAGAGTGTGGTGAGGGAGGTTAGTAGCACCCAAATCACTTAAGAGACCCTAAAGAATAAAAGCTGAAATGACATCTTCAAATTGCATCTGAGGGAAGTCACTGGAATCACAGCCAAAGCATTTTTGATGAAGTTCTAAGAGCAGAAACCCAGAGAGTCACTGGAGGAGTTGGAGTTGAAGGGAAGTTTAAGGACCAAAACCACGGATGGCAATAAAGGGGCGGGAGGGAAATAACACCAGTCAACAGGGAAAGTCTTCCTGTGAATCAAACACTTTTCACACAGCACCTTTCAATGATGTTTCATCGACATGCTATTCTGTGCTTGGTCGGATACGTTTATGGAGGATGTTAAGCATGTAGCAGATAGTGCTCTATCAAGATTAAAAACAAATTGAAGATAAGATTAGAAAGACTAGCCTGATCTGTGACATTCAGCCACCTGTCACTGCCAGGTATTTAAGGAGTGACATGAGCAATGATGTTTCATCAAAAGCTGAAACATGGACTGGACACCGTGGCTCGTGCCTGTAGTCCTAGCGCTTTGGGAGGCAGAGGCAGGAGGATCGCTTGTGGTTAGGAGTTCGAGACCAGCCTGGGCAACAGGGTGAGACCCTGTCTCTACAGAAAATAAAAAAATTAATCAAGTATGGTGGCATGCACCTGTATTCTCAGCTAGTCAGGAGGCTGAGGCAGGAGGATCGCTTGAGCCCAGGAGTTTGAGATTGCAGTGAGCTATGATGATGCTACTGCACTGTAGCTGGGGTGACAGAGCATGACTCTGTCTCAAAAAAATAAAAAGTAAAAAAAGCAGAAACATGCTTATCCCAGCGTGGAAGTGAGGAACTCCAAGCCATGCACAATTGTTGATTCATCAGCAGTGTTCAGCAGGTTTCTACTATGTGCTGGGGAGAAATCCAGTCCACGGAAACTACATTATAGTGTGGGTGTCAAGGATAAACAAAGCTGGACACTAGCTAAAGCGGTAAGGACAGATTTTAATCAGCGATAGACTACTGAAGTAGGGAATCACTGAGTGTGAACTGAGCCCAACTTCAATTTGAAGTTCAATTTGAAGTACAGAGGTGACTGGGCGTTTTAAAGAGAGAATGAAGGAGTAGAGAAGGAGGTGAGCAGAGGCTCGGGAGAGTCAGGGAAGTAAAAAATTACAACAAGCAGAAAGGGGGGAGCTGGTCCACGTGAAATCCATCTGGGTTGTTAACTGGTGCTTGTCAAAGTCAGACTCCTCGCCTCGCCCAGAAGCCGGAAGACAGGAGCCCTTGTTTTCAGAGATGAACAAACAGTAAGTTTTCTGAGACAGGCACTTTGTGAGGGGTCACCCTAGGGATGCGGCCTTGAGCTGTTAGAAACTGTTAGTGTTTTGTTTAGGTCTTTACAGGCTGCGGTTGAGGCCCCCTCAAGATGAGGGCTCAGAGGAGCCTGGCTAGAGTTTGGGCCAGGAGGGAGTCTTTGTCAGAAGAGAGAAAATACACACAATAAATAAACAGTATCAGATGGTGCTGATGGAGTGGGTGAGGAGGAGGGAATATTGGGACAGAGGTGTAGTGACCTTAAATAAGGGGGTCAAGGCAGGCCCCCTGAGAAGGCAGCCTTCGAGTAAAGCCCTGGGAGGAGTGAAGTTTCCGAGGAACAGGATGAATCCCCCAGGGACGGAGCAAGTGGGGGAAGGGTGGTAGAAGGGGATGAGCGTGGAGGTGACAGGAGGCCCTGGCCTCTGTAGGCCACTGCAGTGATGTTGACTTTCTTTCTGAGTGAGACAGGCATCTGGAGCAGGGCTTTGGGCAGAGGGCTGTCATGTTTTTTGATGAAGTTAATGTAGAAAGCAAAGTTTGGTAGACAACTATTTCATTCTTATCAATATCAACTCAAGAGTGTGTCCACAAGTATGCAGGGCTATGGTGTCTGCCTCTTCTTCCTCACCCTTTTCTCATTAAGGGACAGTAATTAGCAAGTTAATGGAGTCTCTAACATTATGCGGAAGTAGCTAAACTAATTGAAGATGTTCAGAAATGTCTTGAACCGCCAACAATTCATTGTTTAAGAAAAAATTATTCAATGACACTTGGTTTTGTTTGTTTGTTCATTTGTTTGTTTTGAGACAGGGTCTTGCTCTGTAACCTGGGTAGAGTGCAGTGGTGTCATCATAGCTCACTACAACCTTAAATTCCTGGGCTTGAGCAATTCTCCTGCCTCAGCCTCCCAAGTAGCTGCTGGGACTACAGGCTTGTGCCACTATGCCTGGCTAATTTTTCAGAGAGATGGAGTCTTGCTCTTGCTCAGGGTGGTCTTGAACTGCTGGCCTCAAGCAGTCCTCCCACCCTGGCCTCCCAAAGTGCTAGGACTATAGATGTGAACCACCACACCTGGCCTCAATGACACTTGTTAAAGCACGATAAGGAAGGCTTTATTCAGGACCATGGCAATAGATATAGGGCCCACTGCAATGGGAGTGTGCAGTTGGGGTTAGAGATTGGGTTCAATTCTGAATAAAACAAAGAAAAGAATTTATAGCCAAGGAACAGAGGGTGTGTTTGGGGGGTGCAGTGGATGGAAAATTACTAAGAGCAAACATTAGGAAAAGAGGATTCTTACTGAAGACAGGCCACGTGGCCAGGCATCACCTAGGGGTGAGGATGGAGGGAAAAGGAACTCGATCAAATATTGAGCATGGGGATTCTGGGCAAACTGACTTAGCAGGGTTCTTGCTAAACCTGTGTTTTATAAGAAAGTGCACAGATGGGCCTAGCAGAAGGTTCAGGAGCCTGAATAAAGCTCGGTCAAACAAAGAATCTTTGTCACTGCTAGTCTAAGAGGTCAAGTGTGTCTTTAGTTTTGTCTTTGCCTGATCACTATTGAACTTATCAAATATATTGTTAGCCATTTGCATTTTCTTCCTCTGTGCCCGTCCTGTACATAACCATTGCCCATTTTTTTTTGTTGCATTATTTTCTTAACTGTTGATGTTTTGAGGGTAATAAATAATCCTTTGTTGTATACGTTGGAAGTATTTTCTGCTATTCAATTGCTTTTACTTTGTTCTCGGTACCTTTTGTTGCTCCGGAACAAATCTGGTTTTGATGTGTGAAGGTACGTGTTTATATACACATACAGAGGATTTACAAATATACCATATATGTCTGCCTTTGCTTTGAAATGCCCTTCAATAAAAACCATCCCAGCTTCAGTGATTCTTATCTTCCCTTTTTAGTGTGGGAGGCTTCCTGCTTTGCTTTGCACATTTACGGGGAGCCTGCCTAGCTTAATTTTAACTTGGGGAAAAATACAGAAGAGAAGCTATTTTCAGTCAGGTCATATTATTGTGAACACCTGTGAAATTCGAGTTATTTTTCTTGGGGGTAAATTAAAATGTAGGACACCACCCTGTCTGGAACACATTGCTATTGTAGTTACTGTGCAAACTGGAGGGGTTACTTGGAGCCAAAAACCTTGTCACTTTCACACCAGCGCCGCTTCTAAGTTTCATTGCCTCCAACCCTCAAGCTTTTGTAATAATTCTGAAACAACTAATACAGCCATCTGTTGAAAACTTGGGAGGGAAAAAGAGGTCTTTCTGGTCTGTTTTATTCTCTTGCAGGATGATCACCAACAGGAATATTTTACATTTGATTTATCAGGTTGTTCTTCCTGCTTTTCATTATGCCCCAGTTTGTGCTCCTAAATTTCTGGCCGTAAAGAGGCAAATAAAATGAACAACCACCTTACGTCATTGCATTGCCAAAATTTACTTGCTCGAGACAGGAACCCCAACCACCTGTCTGAGTAATTTTTTTCCCTACCTCATCGTGTGAATTGTCTCGTTTTGGTGAAGTGTTGAGGCTTCCACCTACTCCCATCCTCCCACCTACATTTACAGATAAAATCTAATTATCACCTCACGATGGGTTCTTGACATGCAACATGATCCGACAAAAGAATTTAGAGCACTTTGACATTTAACCGTTTTGCTTTTTTTTAAAGAAAAGATTGTTTTTAAACTGGTGCTTTTAAAGATGTTATGTCACGATTAATTTTTTTTAAAGGAGAAAGAAAACAAAAAGAAAAAAAAGAAACCAAAGCTTTTACTCTCAGCACTTAATCTATTTGTAGCATTACATTGAAGGTAATAGGAGAAGGGACAGTGAAAACTCCTGATGTTTAAGAAGTTAATGAAGGAGAATCCTTTTAGGACTTCAGGCAGATTTATGTTCTCTAGATATAATGACCAAATTCCCTAGCTGTGATTAAAATTTTGTGACACAGAATTTTGTGACACCAGCTACTATATAATCCAACCCCAGGTTAATTCCGGACTTTATTCCCTAAATTCATTTATTTATTTCAAGACATTAAGGTGTGGACTTTTGGTGCAGGCACCTCCAGGCGCACAGGAAGTGGTCCGGGACAGTGACGACCTCATGGAAGGAGGTGGGAGGTGCCATAATAGGAAATAGCACATTTTGCTAAATGGAGAGAAAAATTAAGGCAGCCAGCTTGAGGGATAAAACAAAACTGGAAAGCACATTTGTAACTCTGTATGTCAACTTGGATAGGGGAAATGAAAAAGATGAGAAAAATATTTTAAGAAAAAGTTAACTAGCTCATTTGTAGGAACGGCTTTCAGAAAATCAAAATAAACATAGCTCTAGAGCAGCAATTCGGATTTCCTGTCTTGGAGGACCCTAGGTATGAAGCTGAGATCTTTTCAGCTGCTGTGGATTTGAACCTCTCAGCTCACAGAGGGCTAGTAGGCCGGGAGGAAGGTGGCATCATGGCAGGGTCTCACTGACAGGTCGTCACAGACCGAACGCACTGGCCACACTATGAGGTCCAGCTGCTGCTGTTTAGACAAATGTGCTTTTATGTGTAACAGTGTGTCATTTAAGGGTTAATATTTTTCTTCAAAAAAGGTGGGCCAGGAACTAATAAAAATGATGCACAAAGACATAGGAAGACATGCTGCTCGCTTGTCTTCCTCCCTCTGAGACACCACATTTCCTTTTGAAATAGAATGAGGCCAGAATTTCGGGCCTCCTCCGTAGCCCCAGCCTCGGAGGAACTAGCCTAGCATCTGTCTCCAAAATATGCTCTCTCCATAGTTCACTGATGAGAGGTTCGTTTGATTTGACAAACTTTTCTTTTTAAGCAATAAGCATTACCAGAAGGATAAAGGCCGGTCAGTGGCCATTCACATTTTTTTTTGTATGTATGTAAGTTACCTTCTTCATCATCATCATCATCATCATCATAACTAGTGTTGTCGAGGAGTTCGAAAAGGTTCTCATCCCTCTTTCGTATTTGATCCTCATAATCTTGTACATCCAGTAGGGTTCTTGTTTACCCCGCTTCACAGATGGGGAGAGTGAGAGAGAGGGTTATAGCCTTGGGGCATTCAGCCAGTGAGTGCTGAGGCAGAATTCAAACCCGGGTCTTCTAAGTTCAGGGCTGCTGCCACCACCCCAGATAATTGGATTAATTACATCCCCACATTTTGCCAAAAGAGGAACTTTGGGTGGGGGTTGGGGGAGGAGAGAAGAGAAGGGTACGGAAGTGTCAGAGGAAACAGAGGTGGTGCGGGCAGGGAGGTAAGCAGAGGTGAGCTGGCTACCTCACCACACGGGGTCTTGACATTCTGGGAATGATCTGACCATGCAGGCTTGGTCCAGCTCTTCCAGACTCTAGCCGTTGTCCACCCCACCTTTGAAACAAAGGCATGCCATTTCTTTTGCCTGGACTCTGATAGTAAAGGTGACACCTTGCGAGTGGAGAGAAGTCATGTTGTTGAATAGGTAAGGCTTAGGCCAATGATCCATGGAATAAACTGGAGCTATCTTCCATCCATTAGAACCGCTTTTGCTTTTTCTCTTGTTTTTTCCCTCATTCCTGCCTCAGAAACACCCTGGGAGGATGAATGGGAGCCTTCATGTCCAGGTGCACCTCACCTGCTTCAGGAGACACCAGATTAAGCTCTTTCCAAGCTCTGACCCTCTCCTGGGTCCACATGCTGTCTTTGTGCTTCTTCCTTGTCACCTAATGTCCCGGATGTCTTTATTTTTGCCCCAGGTTGGGAACCTGCAGATTCAAAGAGAATTAAAAGAAGCATTGCATAATCAGCTTGTATGGGCTTTACTTGGACTCTTATTCAAAGAAACTGTAAAAAAAAATGTTTACACTGAATGTTGGATGACATGAAGGAATGATTATTCCTTGTTTTTAGATGTGTAATGATATTATGGTAATTTTTTTTAAAGTCTCCCTCTATTTGCATAGAAAAATATTATGGAAGAAAAAAAATTCTACCCTTTTTTCCTCCAAAACATTCAAATCTTCCTTTCACTCACCTCCTTTCCTTTACCATAGAAACATGTCCTGTCTGCATTAGAAAGATTAAATTTCTAAATTCATGTGTAGTAATATTACTAGACTTCTAAAAACAAACCATGAGTGTAAGATCAGTTATAAGGACCAAATTAAATGTCTCCATGTCCATTTTCATTCTTTAGGCTACATGGTGGAGAGAGCAGGAAGCTCACTGTTTTGCTTACCCCATCTCCTTTATCATTTTCTATAGTGAGCTTTGCACAGAGCAGGGCAAAGAGGATGTCTAAGTGACTTCTGTAGTGGCAAGGAAGATTGAGGCTGTTTTTCCATCATGAAGAGGTAGAGGTCCTCTTATAAAATTGAGTTAATGCTCTTTGTTTCCCAACTGGCCTTTGAGTATACAGGTATGTTTGGATCGTTAGACCTTTGAAAAGAATTTCAAGACCTTGCTGCAAACCGTGGACCAGTATTGGTGAGCAGGTGGCTTGGTGGTGCGTAAATACCTCCCTGATGATTGAGCAGCTGGAATGCACAGGGAATACCTTAAGCCTCCACCCTCATTCCCTAGGAGGAGGGGCGAACTGTTACAGAAGGGTTTCACTTGGCAGTCAGAAGCAGATATAATTGCTTTCAGACCCCCAGGCCCATCTTTGGCTCCTACCCCCACAGTGGTGTGTGGAGGAGTGCTATGCCAAGTAAGGAACGACCTCGTCAATGGTCTGTGAAGATTTCCTGGAATTTCCCCCTGCTATGATATATAGATGACTGTTCTGATAGAGCGAGTGCCTTTATGCTCTACTCCTTTGGGGTAGCTTCGGATTTTGGCTCGAATGCTCTCATTGCAGACATCTGCTTTTGATTTGCATTCCTAACAAGTGGGTTGGCTTCAACTAGTCTCTCCAACTATTAAAAATTCAGAGTCAGAATCCTCTGGATCTAATGTGAGACCAACCGGTTTCAAAATTGTCACTGATCCCACTGAGGAAAGATCAGGAAAAAGGAAGGAGAGGGAGAAGGGGACGATTTATGAGTCATTTAATAGTTTGTGATACCATGGCTATCATGGAAACTCTATCCTAACATCCCTCCCACCTACGTCCACTCCTGACTCTTCCTGCGTCTGAAGTAGAAAGAGACAAGGTAGGAAGGAACAGAATATAATTCATCTGTGGGCATGTAGGATAACCCCATCTTCTCTTCCCTCTCTTGCTTTTGCCATGTAACAAATATTGTTAAATATACCAGTTATTTTTCAATACTAAAAAAAATTGAGAACAGGGATTATGAGAGTTGTTACGAAAACATCATCAAGATGTAGGTTTCTTGTACATATGGAAATTGTTTTAGGAAAACAAATGGTGGTTTTTTTAAAAAAACATTTTTACTAATGATTACATAGTATTAGTTATTAAAATATGATTTATTGGGTTTGAAAAATGAAAATCAGTCCTTTAATTCAATAACTCAGTTCTTGTGGAGAAAGATTTTGTGGAAAAGTGTGTTGTAGAGCTTCTATCTTTTCACAAAGAGCCCTGCAATACCAGTTGATTGATCTAATCAATTATTAAATTGATCAGGAACTGAACCAAGTATTCACTTCTATATCTTTAAATTGGGCTAATTCATCCATAAGCCATGTGACTTGTAGCCAATTAAAAATGACAAGAAACCCAGTGCAGTTTGTGGCAACTGTTTTGAGCCTTCTCACTTTAATTCTACCATGTACCCATTTATCCATTTAATCAACTCTGAATGAGACTCAACCCGGTGGCAGGTGCTAAGAGACACAAAAATGAGTAAGATATCACGAGTTCCTACGTCAAGGAGCTTATTTCTGTGGCATAACAGATATCTGACTAGTTGATTTCGATCGTACTTCAACATGGTGTAATGTGGGACACAGGAGGCGAGAGGCCTGACCTAGACTGGGATTGCCAAGAGAGGTCACCCAGAGGAGGTACTGGATACCTGAGCTGCCAGGAAGGATTGAGCAGGTGCTCGCCGGGGGAGGGGAAGAGCTTGTTCCAGGCAGGGGGAGCAGTGCAGGGACACAGATGAGAGGGTGTATGGGGACTCTGGGAAATAATAAGAAACTCTGGATGGTTCGGAATATAAAATGCAAGGTAGAGGGGTGTGTGTGTGTGTGTGTGTGCGCGCGCGCGTGAGTGTTTTCAGGCACGTGGAGTGGGAGGAAGGCAGTGTCAAGAGCTGATGGGAGTTCCAGGCTTAGAACCAGAAAGGACTCTGGGGAGCTTTAAGTGATGAACTGGCCAGACTCCTGAACCTGGCTGCCAGGCTGGCTTCATCAGTCCCAGGCCCCGTTAGGCTCAGCTGGCTGCCAGCCTGGGCCAGGCCCAGCGCACCCCCAACCCAGGCAGGGACTGCGGGAGAGGAAGATGCAGTAGGCACTGACCTCCCGACCTTGGCATATGCGTGCGTGCCGCTGGCGAGCCATCCTTTCTCTCTCAGGAGGTTCTGGCCGCCCTGAGTGTGATTTCCCTACCCGCTGTGTGACAGCGGTCTCAGCAACAGGGAGGCCGAGGCCTGTCGGGAATGGGAGGCCTATTCCATGCTTCACTGTTCAGCCAGGGCATCCATATGGCGCTTACAGACTCTCTGAGGACCCTGAGACCATCAAACACCAGCAGGGGGTTCTTGGATACTACAAAGGCTGCTTTTTCAAGCTCACCACTCCACACACGGACCTCATCCAGAAAGACGGGGTGACCTCATAGCAGACACAGACCAAATAGGAGGAAGGAGTTGCCCTTAAGGAAAATGACTCACCGAAAGGATTTTCCTTCTATTATTTCTATATTACTGCTTTTATTACACATGGAGAAAAAAAGTGAATGTTAAAAAAGACATTTTATTATTTAATTTGAACATGAAATGTTATCAGTGTGTAGCCTCTTTTTAAAATACTAGGTACTGTTTAAAAGGAGTTTCACAATTCCACTCTGAGCTTAATTCTATAATTCTGAGAAAGAAATTACAGATTTCTTTCTGGAATTCATGGGCTATTCTTACAAATGAAATGTAGAGTTGCCCTCAATCCACTCATGGTTTTTGTGGAAGTTCTGGTCAAAAGAGAGAATGACGCACAGGAAGCTAGGCAGTGTGTTGTGAACTTGGCAGGGCGGACGCAAGAAAAGAACATGGGTTTGCTGTTCTCCCAGGGCTCTTGCGGGAGGACCCAGCTATACCTCCGTGAGCACCGAGGCCAGCTGTGGCCTCACCTCCCCTACCTGGCCACTCAACACAGCCCAGCAGCCCACACTCCTCCACAGTCCTGTGTTGTGTTTTCTTTCCCCTTCATTACTTAACATACTGGTTGCCAAAATTACCTTGCTGAGTTTTGTTCTTGTTCATTGTTGGCATTCCCTGCTGTGGACACACACACACGTGCTAGAAAATAAACTTCATGAGAATAGGGACCTGTTGTCTTTTTGTTTAACTCTGTCTCTAATGTCTAGAATATTAAGTAGTTACTCAATACTTGTTTGTTGAATGAATAACTGAATGTGGGAGGTTGCTGGAGAAGAACTGTCAAGAGGAAATTTTGTGGTGGTCACCACCCAGGCCCCATGGTTGAAGTCTCAGCCCTTTGGAGGAAGGAGCTGCAAGGCCAATGTGGGCTGCATTTGCAGGGCTGCTGTGCACCCAGGGTGCGGGAGGGATGCCTGGTCCCCACCTTTGGTCAGTACTCCCTGCAGCTCTGGCATAGTAAGGTGCCAGGGGAGCGAGTCACCCTGGGGCCTCTGGCGCAGCCTCCGTGTTCCCATAGGAGTAGTGACAAGACACGTTGTCATCGCATGAGCTTGAAGGCAAGGACGTTGGAGGGGAATAGAAGGACAAGAAGGGAGATGACCAGGTTCACGGGGGCAGCTTTGCTGGGGGCCAGAAGCCTGCACTAGCACGTGGGGCAGAGAGCGGGGAGAGCTGGGTGATTACCACACGCGTGATCTCACCCTTAACCGCTGGCTCACGAAGTTTGAGAATATTCAGGTTGCTTTTGATATTAATCTCCATGAAGAGTATAATTGGTTGAGGTTCAGGAGCATATTTTCTCTTCCTTTTTTTTTGTTTGTGGTCTCACTGTGTGGCCTGGGCTAGAGTGCAGTGGCCTTGTCACAGCTCACTGCAACCTCAAACACCTGGGCTCAAGAGATCCCCCTGCCTTGTCTTCCCAAATTGTTGGCATTATAGACATGAGCCATCATGCCCGGCCATATTTTCTCTTCCTTTGATTGTCTCTGTGGATCCTCTCCTCTCAGCTACTCTCTGTTCTCCAAACTTGTCCTCTCGTTTTGCCCCATGTCTTGACATGTGTGATTCCTGTGCCTGGAGGGCCTCTGTCTCTTCTTTCTCTGACGTAGAGCTTCTACTTGTCCTTCAAAGCCCCAGTCAGATGTCGCTGCTTCACTGAAAACTCTTCTTTGCCCTTAGCCAGAGCTGCTTGCTCTCCCCTGTGTGGTCCTGTAGCCTCGTTCTAGGGCTGCCCCTTGTGCTGGAGTAATCTCAACTCTCTTCATGAGTTTTCAAGGTAATGATGCTGTCTTAAAATATGTGTATTTTCAGTTCATGTCACAGAATCTGGTTGTGAAAGAACAAAACAAAATTAAAGAACATATGTGAGGCATTGGAAATAGATCGTCCACAATTGTTCCTAAAGGGCAATGAGTCGGTGTATGAAGAAAATATGGTATTTCTGTACAAATGAATATTATTCAGCCATAAAAAGGATTACATGTTATAAGATGGACAAACCTTGGAAACATTTAACTAATTGAAACAAGCCAGACACAGAAGGACAAACATCGTATGATCCCACATCTAGGAGATACCTAGAATAGGAACGTTTATAGAGACAGAAAGTAGAATACAGGTTGCCAGGGGCTGGGGGGAAGGGAGAAAAGGAGTTATTATTTAACAGGTATGGAGTTTCTGTTTGGGATGATGAAAAGTTGTGGATATAGTGGTGAATGCACTTAATGTCACTGAATTGTAAAAATAGCTAATATAGTAAATTTTATTTTATATATTTTATATAAAAATATATATAAAATATAAAATATATATTTTATATATATAAATATAATATATATTTAAATATATAAATATAAAAAATATATAAATATAAATATATATATAAATATAAAATATATATTTATATATATAAATATATATTTATATATATTTTATATTTATAAAAGTGATAAGGAAGAAACAAATGGAAGAATTAGCAGTAAAATGTTCCAATCACCGAAATGCAAAGGGTAGTTCAAGAGACCAGTTAAGAGGGATACAGCTCATTACAGCCTCCTTGTCAAGAGACAAAAACCTGTGTTCTTTCTCCTTACACCATTTTTAGACAATCAGCAAGAGTCCATCAAAGTCAGCATCATATTCTCTTTTTCTGCTGTAAAACCATCATTAGCAAGTGATTTTTCCCAACACCAAATTATGCTTCTTCTGTTTACAAAATTTTATTTCAAATAAGCTGATAGAACTCAAACTTGGGTTACTGAAATGCCACCGAAAATTGATAAAATGGTTACTGTTAGTTTTTAATCTGTCTTAATTATATACACACACACACACACAAACAATACTTGAGTAAAAATTAAGGAAACAGTTATAACATGATTAGTCATTTTATGTATTTTTATTTTCCTGGATTGGAGCCCCTTGTTATGTCTTATAAAACTTTTGCTTGGATTTTGTATTTTTAACTTTCATACATACTTATGGGAACTCATTAGAGGGGGAAGCCTGTATTTTAAATTTCTCTACATGAAACAGTTAAAGCGCAGGAGGGGCGTTAAGGGGGACACAAGAAGGGGGGCTGAGCTGCCAACGAGGCTGGTGTCTGTGTTGTGCATCACGTAAGGGCCCAACGCCCAGAGAAGGGGCCTGGCGGGTGCCACCAACTGACCGGACAGTAGTTCTCGGAAGAGATGCTGATCAGAAAGAGAAGCTTTGGCAGAATCTAAATGGCAAAGTCACAAACAATAACAGTCCCTAAAAATAACAACTGCAACCCCAGCAGACCGAAAGCCCTTCTATGTGGGAAGTATAATGGGAAATCTATTGATCGGTATTTTTATCCAGATACGAGAATAGTGATCACAAGTAGAGATGCTCCCTTTTCTACAAAGGATGGTGGCGCAAAACACGCATCCCCATCAGCAGAGTCTTCGAGCAAGAATGGCCGCTAGAGTCGATAGATGTGTATGAGGAATTGTCTGGTTGCAGGTGGCTGGAATGGAACAAAAATCAACTTTCATGTGTTCATTCTCTCCTTTATTTGATGAGCTCCTACCCTATGCCAGGCATGGTTCTAGGTACTTGGAGGATATCAGTGAGCCAAACCAATACCAAGTTCTCTGTCCTCATGAAGCATATAGTCTAGCAGGAAGAGACAGAAAATAAGGCATAAACATCATACATAAGTAAATTATATAATACGTTAGAAAGTGGTAAGTGTTGCATCAAAAGGAAAAAGTATAGTGGCAAAAGGAAAACTCAAAGAGTGCCAAAGAGAGGTGGGCATGGGGCAGGGGCGTTAGATGGGCAGGGGCAGCTCTATTGAGCCGGGGGTAAATGAAGAGCCGCCTGGAGCAGGGAGTTAGCAGGTGTCAGGGGAAGAACATCCCCAGCAAAGGAGGCGCGAAGGCCCCCGAATGGGAGCCCGCCCAGCTGGGGCCAGGCCTGTGGTTGCCGTAGGGCGATCCGGGCAGAGTGGCGAGAGGGAAAGGCCTTGCGGGGTTTCACTTGGGTGGAACGGGGAGCCCGGGCAGGGCTCCAAGCAGAGGAGTGAACTGACCTGGTAGATTTTAAAATTATTCACTTTGCTGTTGTGTTGGGAATAGAGAGTAGGGGACTGGCGAGTGAGGAGGTTATTCCTACATTCCAGATTTGGGTCGGAACAGCGCCGATGCATATGCTGAAAAACCGCCCAGGGCTGGATGCATTCTGCTGGTGCAGTTGCTGTGAAGTGCGAGGGGCCCGGGTGCGCTCCGAGATGTTCGCTCTATGCCGTGGAAGGATGGAGTTGCCCTCAGTTGAAACAGGGAAGGTTGTGGGTGTCGCAGGTTTGGCGTGAAGATCAGGAGTTCAGTTTGGACACATCGAGTCTGAGATGTCTGTTAGGCACCTGGGGGAGATGCTGAGTAGACCAGTGTGTGTTAGTTTCCTACCGCTGCTGTGACAAGTACCACAGATTTGGTGGCCTAAAACAACAGATGTATCATCTACAGTATTAGAGCTGAGAAGTTCTGAAGTCAAGGTGCCGGCGGCGCTGCATTCCTTCTGGAGGCTTGGCGGTGGGCATTCTTCTCCCTGCCTTTTCTGGCTTTTAGAGGCTTCCTGCGTTCCTTGGCTGTGGCCTCCTCCTACATCTTCAGTGAGCATCCCTGGCCCCTCTGAGCCACCGCCGCATGCCCTTTGCTGACTCCGACTCCTTCTCTTCCACTTACAAGGACCCTTATGATGACATTGGGCCCCCTGGATAATCCAGGACACTCTTCCCATCTCAAAATCATGACATTAATCACATCTGCAAAGTACTGGAGTCTGGAGTTCTGGTGAGAGATCTGGGCTGGAGTAAATAGCTGCTATTTAAAGCACTTAAGGGTAAATCAGTGGCTCCTGTAACATAGGACAGGGTGGAGCTGGACACTGGACTCAGGGATTGAAAAGTCGTCATCATTATCTTCTTATTCTCTCTCTCTGTCTTTTTTCCTCTTCCCCTCCCCCATCCCCAGTCTCTGGGTGTCTTGATGGGTCCATTCTCTCCTATTGTAGGATCAATTCAAGTATGGACGCTAGTGACTCCGGGCTTCAGCCACCTTAGTGGGAAAACCCAGAGAAAAGAAGAAACTTCTCTCTTGTGGAGTCTGCACATAAAATCCCACAGGAAGGCTCATGGGGCCTGATTAAGTCACCTGGCTAGTTAGATGAGGCACCTGGTGTCACCCCTGTGGACAGTGATGGTTGGTCCCAAGAGAACCGAATGGAATGGGAGGAGGGGCAGTTTCCCAGAGTATAGGGGGACGGGGCTATTTCTAGAAGGGGAGAAGGGATGCCGGGGAGACAGACACTGTAGCTATACTAAAAATGCTCCAGACTTTTATTTTTAAGCTTTTTTTTTTTTTTTGAGACAGAGTGTTGCTCTGTCGCCCTGGCTAGAGTTCAGTGGCATGATCATAGCTCACTGCAACCTCCAACTCCTGGACTCAAGCAATCCTCCTACCTCATCCTGGAATAGTTGGGACCACAGGCATGCACCACCACGCCCAGCTAATTTTTCTATTTCTAGTTAGAAACAGAGTCTCGCTCTTACCCAGGCTGGTCTCGAACTCCTGAGCTCAAGCAACCCTCCCACCTTGACCTCCCAGAGTGCCAGGATTACAGGCGTGAGCCACCACACCCGGCCTTTTAAGCTTATTTTTCAGTAACATTTCAACACAGCCCAAAGTAGATAGAAAAGTATAAAGATCCTTCATGTACCCATTCCCTCCCCTCCAACAGTTACTAACTCACGGTCGAATTTGTTTCTTCTCTGCACCTATCTACTTCCCTTCCCCACCTCAGCATATTTTAAAGTAAGTTCAAGACATCATGTCATTTTTCCTGTAAATATTTCAGTATGTAACACTAAAGAATAAAGATTTTTAAAAAAACAAAACCACAATACCATTATTGTACTAAAAAAAATTAACATTAATACCATTAGCTATTCAGTGTTCAAATTTCCCCCATTGTCTCATAAATGATTGTTTGAATCAGGATCCAAATAAGGCCAATCCTTTCCATTTGCTTCACAATTTCCTTTCGCGATGTCTCGGCAGATGGTTTGTCTAAAGTCATTAGCAACCAGGCACTCCGGTCTGGGTTCTTCATCGTCTACACATCCTGCTCATTGTGTCTTTACTGGCACAGTGGCCCTTCTCTTGTCACTGTAGCGCTTTCACTTCTTTAATTCACTCCCTCAACGCAGCAAAGTGGCTTTAGCACACTCGGTATTCTGGAGTCATTTTGAAAGTGGTAGATGTGGTTTAGGTATGTTTGGCTTTTGAAATCTCCCAGAGATCTAGATTTGCAGCAAGACTCATGGCTCCCTCCCTCCCTTGCTTTCCCATTGGGAGAGGAGAACAGAGGTGTTTCCTCCTAATAATTCTCTCCATGTGGGCTTTTGTCTCAGAGTTTCCAATGCCAGTCTGCTCCAGATAGAACCTTCCTTAGGTGGGTCCACCAGGACCTTGCCAAGACAGACAAATTGCTGAGTTGAGAATGAACTTCCCTCTTGCGGTTTGCTGTGTGAGACTTTGACCTGTCCGTGTATCCCTCAGATGCGTTGAAGTTTAAGATGTGCTCTGGGGAAGGGGGTGGGGGGAAGAAAGGGAGTTATAAAATACGGACAAACCTCACCTTTAGAAAGGTTCCAGCAATTCCATTACTCTCTCAATGCCGTTGAGAAAATTTTGGTGTGGTTGCTATGCATCTTTTCATGTCATTGTGATACCATTCACCATGATATCATGAACACTGCTGTTCCTACATATTTTCCTTTACTTCGATTTTTAAAAGATCCATAGTATCCAAGGTCTTCTTATCTGGTAGAAAGATGAATCTACTGAGTAGTGAAAGAAACACTCAGAGTCAGGGGAACTGTATCCCAGGCCTGGCTTTGCCACTAATTAGAAATTTGACCAAAGGATTAGCCCCTAAATTCTCCGAGTTTTCTCCTCCATTAAGTGGGCTCCACATTGCTTACTTCACAGGATTGTTACAGAGAGGAAATGAATTAATAAGATCGTAGGGTCCTTGCAAACTCTAAATTAATATTCAAAGATAAGGAGTTAATATGGAAGTTTAGATGCAGTGAGGATATAGGAACTATGTGGTTAGTTCTCCCTGTCAATCAAAACTACTCAGACCTTGAAACCAGAGCCTGACGGTTAAGGAGGAAGAAGCTGCAAGTTCGAGCCATACTCCAGCTGCTAGCTCAGGGTCAGGGCTCAGAAAATAGCTGTCGAGCTGCACTTTCTGGACGATGTGCTCTTTTCCTCATCCCCTCCCTCCCATGCATAAGCAGGAGAATTGCTAAGGCATGGTTGAAATGCTAAATCCAGAATGCGGTAAGTACTGGAAGAATGGGAGCTCCGATTCCTTTAGCAATGAAGCTGAGCATCTCAGATGTTTCTGATATTCTCATGAGGATTTGTGAAACTTTCTCATTCTTCACATGCCTCTGAATATTGATGTTTTAGAACAAATGTCCTTCGAGCTTTGCATGGTTCTCGCACACTGTGGGAGCACAATAAATCTATGTTGACCTGCATTAAAGTATAAGCAGAGGAGAATTATGCATGTAAGTATGGTCATTATTTACACTTCTCTTATTGAACAGGTGATTACAGCATTTCTACAGTATAATAGATCAATGCACACATTTGGATTTTATTAATCAAAGCTGCAGATGTGTTCTGACCATACCCCTTATTCATTCAGTTCTGTTCCTTTGACTGTTTTCTCTATTCCTCATTTCTCCCTGGAGACTATTTTCTTCTGGACTAGTCTCTTAAGCGTCCCAACCCATATTTGGTAGGGACTTGTGGTGCTCACCCGTGTCCATGAGGAAGGACTGCACTTTCCTGCCTCCCTTGTGGTTGGGCAGGGCTATTTGATCAGTTCCGGCCAGTGGGCAGTGAGGGAAAGACGTGTGTGCTTGTGGGCTGAGACAGTGACAAGCTCATGCACAGTTCTCCAGGGTTTCTTTCCTCACTCATCAACTGAGGAGGGCACAGGTTCAGGACATCACAGCCACGCGACGGTAGAGCCTCTGCTGGCCTTAACTCTGAGTCACCACGTGAAGATGATCTCCCTGGAGAGTTACGTGGCCCACAGTAGATTTTATGTGATTGGGAATCAGTTTGGGTGATGTCAAGCCAATGAAATCTGGGGCTTATGTGCTATTGTGGCACAACCTTGTCTATTCCGATTACACATTCCCACTCTAAAACTGCTTCAGCCTAATTCTCTGAATTTTAAACTTTTCTTGTATGTGGTTAGTAAATACTGAAAAATTTGATGTATTTATATATTTTAGATTACATTCAAGTATTTTCCATACTGTGGCATACATACTGCTGATGGTACGTGAGATCGTTTTACGTGGGACATAGATAGACTTATTTGTATTTTAGATATTTATTTACATTTATAATTTGCTTCTACTTAACAACAAGTGATGTGTCTTTTCCATTCTTTGTGGTTGCATAAATGTTTCTTTTAAAATAACTTTGGGGAAAATGAAGTGACTTAAAGAGAAATATCCAGTAGATGTAAGTATAGTTGATACGCAGATACGGCAAAAGTCTGAGAAGTGGTATTCAATGACTGAAGGTTTGGGAAACACTGTGGATGGTAAATTATATGGCGGGATGTCTTTTAAAGAAGATCTCCACCAGACAGGGAGATTTTCATTTTTGAGACCTGGTGCATAGTATTAGATTCAGATGTTTTTGAATGAGTGGCTATTATTATAAATTTTTTATCCGGGAACTTAAACAATAAAAGTCCCAGTCCAATTCTTTGAGGTCAGTTCCATTGTTTTGATCATTATTCTTTGCTCTTGAGAGGTTCTGTTTCCCATAAGTGTATTAGGCTCAAATCAAATGTAATCAAAGATTAACATCCATGGCAACATACCATTTAAGAATTTAAAATGTGTGCATAACTGATATTTTTAAAATAATGATTTTCCGTCCTTTGATTCTTTCCTAATGAATCAGAAAAGAATGTTGCTAATGGCCACTCCAGCCCTAATCGCAAATGTCTTTGTGCCCAGGGTTGTCCTGTGCAGTGCTGCACTCTGACTCCTCTCGCTATGCTGGAGATTAAAACGTGAGATGAAGAGTCACTTGCTTGTCAGTGACGTGGACAATAAACATTGTTCTTGTGTGGTAACACATCTTGCATTTCAAATACAGCCATGATCCTTTGTCAGCCAGTAAATTTATTGAAAAATGAAATACAGCCATGAGACTGTTCTAGCAATAGCCTTCTGTTAATTGGCATTTTTATGCTTTTTTGGGACAGCTACCGGAGCTGTTCCTGATGAGGTGACTGGTGTGTCGCCCTGGGTGCGGCAGCCTACTCCGCACTCTCCTGTAGCCTCCGTCCCTAATCTCCACGCATTTTTATGGAGATGAATCATTTCAGCAGCAGCCTTAGCTGACATCCACAATGGAAAGAAATCCACAGAATGGGGCCAGTGTGTGGCGCACGTGCAAGTGAAGTGGCTGATCCGTCCACATGCTCTGGTCGGGACCTCTACCTGACTGAGCAAGGGTCATCTCAGGTCGTCTTGGCGGCTGAGCCTCTGCTTGACCACGAGAGCCCTCCCCTCTCTTCCTCCCCTGAGGACCACTGCCCTGGTTTCCTGATCTAAGCAATGGGCAAGTCACTGAAAGTGGTGACTGAGTTCATCATAAGGACCCTGAGACCTGAAGAGGCAAATTATTTTCATATATACGCACACGTGCGCACACACATATATATATATATATTTTTTTTTTTTTGAGATGAGGTCTCGCTCTGTTGCCCAGGCTGGAGTTGCAGTGGTGTCATCATAGCTCACTGTAACCTTGAACTCCAGGGCTCAAGTGATCCTCCTGCCTCAGCCTCCCGAGTAGCTGGGACTACAGGTGTATGCCACCCCACCTGGCTAATTTTTCTATTTTTGTAGAGACAGGGATCTTATTATGTTGCTCAGGTTGCTCTCAAACTCCTGGCCTCAAGCAATCCTCCTGTCTTGATTTCCAAAAGTGCTAGGATTACAGGTTTGAGCCACCACACTTGGCCAGTATGTTCATATTTTTAATAAAAATTTTAAAACTTTCTAATTTAAAATAATTTTAATTTTAACTGCTTTCAAATTAGTATGTAGCATTCTCATATACCCTTCACCTGGCTGCTCCAAATGATAACATCTTCAAAACTGTAGTAAAAGGATTGAAACCAGGAAATGAACATGGACAAAGCACATACAGTACGGTACTGCTAACTCATCTGCAGATCTTATTCAAATTTAGCCAATTATCCCACTAATGGCCTTCAATGATTCATTCCTGCAACAATTATTGTGGTGTTTGCCAAATGGTGACTTTCTCTTTCGGTCATTTCTTCCACATTTATTAATTGGAATTCTTCTGTAGGGAAGAACAGCCTCTTCTGAGCTATTTATTCATTCAGTTATTTATTTGTATCAGTATGGGCTCATGGATAATTACATTATTCTATGGGTTATAATCCATTACTGTCATTACTTATTTTCTTGCCCAAATTGTTGCATAATTGGCTATTGAGAGTTTGGTTCAAGTTCCCTCCTGTGTCCATTTGCCATCCTCCCATCATTTAAAAAAAATCATTTCCTTACTTTCTGGAACCACAAGACGTTCTAGACTCAACTTGTGCTTTCTCTGTTCCTACTTTGGAATCCACTGTTTCTCCTAGGAGCCCTGGTTTCAGTATCATTTTACTGTTAGGTTTATAACATTCTATTCATATTCTTGGAAAATTAATATTTGACATGGTAGATTTCTATGTATATTTAGATATTTTTCTACCATCTACAGTACTGATTAATTATGAAATATTGGTCCACCAACGTGTCAGATATAAAGAGCATTTTCTATTTTGATATACATGGTTAAAAACGAGAAGCCGTACAATTATGGTTTTCACCAAAAGATCTGTTATTTTCTTTCTTATTAGCACCTAACCACAGATCCAATATCTTTTAGATTCTTTGTTGTTTGTAGACTTTGTTGTTGCTAAAAATTCTTTTTGCCCTTCTTTTCATTTTTTTCTAAACTTCTTCTGCAATTTTGCTTGTCACTGGCCTACATTTTCCTCTGCTGATGTTTTATCCTGACATCTTCATTCTTCGCTGAATTCCTGGTATAGCATCCGGCTTCTTGGGCCCTTGTGCCAATTTTCCGGTCAATCTGATTGATAAATATATAGCCTCAACACTGGGGTACACCTGAAAGTTTCTTGACCAAAACTAGAGGGTCTAAATGCCTCCATCAATTGCATCCCAATCACACATTTTTTGCTAAATAGAATATATGTACATATGTATTTATTATAGAGATTGATTTCATACTCAAACACTTACAGTGGTTTATTGTCTGTTGAAATTCACAAATCTTACTCCTATAAATCTAGTTTTTGGTATCGCATTCTAAAAACATACTTTCTTTTATCTGTGGAAGTTCTGTCTTCACCAGATCTAAATCCAGAATAAAAAATGAAATGTTTTTTACTTTCTAATTTGAAGTAATTTTATCCTTACAAAAGTGTTGTGAAACTAGTACACAGTGTTCTCATATACCCTTCCCTTGGGTATATGTATAATTTCCTTATACATTGTATTTATTGCATATTACATCCACGATCTTTTAGTCAACATTTGTTGAAAACTGCCTTAGCGTTGCTTTCTCTCATCTCCCACCAGTTACACTCAGGTATTGTGGGGAAAGCACCTCTACCCCACATGATCAGCCATTTGGTTTGCAGGGAATGACCCACTCTTTGCTGCAGGGCTGGGCTCTACTTGGCTTTGGCCAGTCAGCCTTGGCCGTGTGCTTGGTTTCTGGATGATGCATGATTCAGTTCAGGACATGAGATTCTGGAGACTTTCACTGGGGCTTGTGAAAGAGAAGTTTCTTCTCCATTGCATGGAAGCCCCTGGATAGTACATTGTCGTATTTATCATCATGGAGGCAGCTATCCCAAGTGTGAAGGTGACACACTTAGAAGGGAAGCGCCTAGAAAATTTCTAAGCCTTGAAGATGGATGCATCTAAGTCTGCAGCCAGCCTTACCCCCAGACTTCACTTTTGTGAACCCATGAATCCCTTCGCCCACCTTTTTGCTGAGTGTAATTGATTTAGGTTTTCTGTAGCTTACAAAGATTTACATTAATATAGATCCTTTTCTGTGCACCCTATCATGTTATTTGTGCCTGTGTTTGCACTTAGTTACTTTTCATAGTTAATTAAATATCTGCTTTTCCTTAACTAGAACATGATGTTCTTGAAACTGTGCACTAAAACCCTTACCTGCCTTTCTGATATTTGTATGAATCTTAGCATATCCATTTAGCTGTGCTCTAACAGGCCCAGAGCTGGGTCTGGTTCTCCATCACTGTTTATGGAGTTGTGAGTTTTATTTAATCTGCTACCTGTATTGGTTTTCTATTACTGCATAACAAATTACCACAAATTTGGTGGCTAAATAAGTCACAGTTTCCATGGGTCAGGAACCTGGACACAACTCAACTGAGTTCTCTGCTCAGGGTCTTGTCAGGTTGCAATCAAAATGGCAGCTGGGTTGTGTTCTCATCTGGAGGCTTGACTGGGAAAGAATCTGCTTCTAAGTGCATTCAGCTGGCAGGTGGAATCCATTTCCTGCATCTGCATGGCTGAGGGCCCCAGGTTTTGGGGCTGTCAATTGAAAGCTGCTAGCGGATCTCACAGTGGGCTTCCTCAGCGTGGCTTCTCACTTCTTCAAGCCTAGAAGGAGAATCCCTCATTTTTGTCTGCTAAGATAGAGTCTTAGATAATGTAACATGATCATAGAGTGGCATCTCATTCTTTCTGTCACATTCTGTCCATTAAAAATATGTCATAGATTCCACCCACACTCAAGGCTAAGGGGTTATACAATGGCATGGACATTGGAGGTGGGAAATCACTGGGGGTCACCTTAGGGTCTGTCCTCCACACTGTCTTAAAAATGTACGTTGAAAGTATCTTCTTGTAGCTCCATAACATACTAACTCTCATAGAATTCAATTAGATTTTTAAAATCACAACTACATTTTTTTCCTACTCAGGAGAGGCGTTATGTTTATTTGTATTTTCTTTTTATGATCATCTGCATTTTCTTTAGGTTGAATCATTTTACAAATACTGATAAAATGATTCTCGGGGACATGTTCAAAACATTGTTATGTTCTTTGGGTGCCACTGAAAAAAGCATTGGCCCTGAGCTGGCTGCATTGGAAATTTGATGTGAACATTTTCCCAACAAACCAGGATCTCCTCAACAGCAGTATTGAAAAGAGCCTCAAAGGACCAAGCAATGTCTCCTGCAGATATTTCATTTTTGTTCTAAATCTAATGGCTGGCCTTCTGCCATTTATTTATTTTTTTACTAATAGAATGGTGCAAAAAGAAAAACTCCTAACATTCCTTTACCAAAAGTAAAAATTAACATGTCTAACAGAGACCTGTGAAATTTGGCCAGATTTTTTTTTTTATCTATGCAAAATGCCTAGATGTGACTGGCTGATTACATTTCTCAATATTTTCTTAGCTAGTTAATTATAATGAAGTATCTATTTGAAACATAATTAATAGCTATAACTAGGCAAATAAACATATAATCACCAACACCCTGAAAACATTTCCAACCAATAAATTCAATAATTTTCTTGCATTTATATTTTTGGTTTGACTCTATATCTGCTAACTAGTTCCCCCATTTTGTTTGTATAGTCTGTGGATGTCATGATTCACCACAATTGTTTATAGTTCAATAAGATGGCTTTCTCTTTTTCAAAAAAAAAAATCCTAAAACAAAACAAAAAAAACCTTGGTTACTTTATTCCTGTCTTTACCTGTGTTTTAAAAATTGTTTTACATAGTTTCTATGACCTTTTATAGGCACCAAGTCTTAATTTTCTAACACCCCTGGAAATGTTATAGTGATGATTATTTTACATATAAATGATCTGTCCTTTATATTCTTGATGGTAAACCTCTTTCACAGTACCAGTTTACAAAATGGTATTCGGAAAGATGGATTTAAAGGGGGAAAAAAAAAATCAATCTCTCCCTAGCTGCCGTTTTGCAGTTTAGACACTAGATGGCGTAGTGGTCACACTGATCAGCAAATGTAATGTTGGCTAGACAACGGAGACTTGATACTGGAGCTTAACAGCTTCTATTGAAAAGACAGATGTATCTATAAATGTATTGTTTGAATAGCTCTCTACTGCAAAGTACTATAGTCCTTGAGAAGCAATGAGATAAATTACTTTTTGTTTTTAACTACTTAATTTTTATTTATCTTCCAATCTATTAAAACCATTATTGGACTGTTAAATAAAAATCCAGTCCTTCACAGGGTAAATTGTTTTCAGAATACAATTGATTCTTAAGTACATTAAGTCTTCCTAAGTGGACATCTGTTTTCAATTTAGAGGAAAAAAAGTCTGTGTTCCAGTTCTGTGAACAAATATTTTAAAAGTTTTTAGAAACTTCTTTTCTGAGAGTCGCTGTTTTCAGCCAATAGAGCATAATCACATTTCTGCAATGAGCTATATCAGAAAAAGCCAATGTCCTTGGCTAAATTGACTGTAAATTGCTGTCCAATAGAACTAACATAAATGTTATAATCTGTATATCCACAGGGCTTTCCTTTATCTTGGCTGGAAATTTGGAGCATCTGCAAATTTGGTGTCTTCACATTAGATTATTCTTTGTGTAACAGAATGTGCGATCCAAGCCTGAATCCCTTAATTACCTTTGAGTTATATAACACCCAGGGGACAACTAGGAGAAGATGCTGCTGTATAACACTCGACTCTCATGACATAGCCTTGGAAGGTCTCTCTTCTCACGCGTTTTCTAGATTATGTATTTTAAAAGTCACAAGGTGATTTTCTATTCCTGAAAAAAGCAAGTTTGCTGCATTGCATCCATTCAAAAGGAAACTGTGCTTGAAAATACAAGAAAACAAAAAAGTTAACAGACTTTACATTTATTAACTTTTCGAATGGTGTTCATTACTATGTAAATGGCTTCAAGTCAAAGGTTTATTTCTAATATTTACCTCTTCAGGTTTTAAAACATAAATTGAAAGAGGTAATTTTGGTTGTTTTTAAGTTAAACTAAAAATTCTTTGAAGAAGACCAAATTTTCTGTGACATTGCTTGTATTGTAGGTATACACTACTTAAAACTCTATGCCACACACACAAAAAGCAAGACACTACGATATGAGATTATGTATTCATGTCTTTTAATTTTTATAAAATACACGTTTTGGAGTTTGTGATTTACCTTTATAATTAGGTGACTTTTTTTTGAAAAGTTGGACGGAATGTAAAAATAATTTTTGATTTTAAAAGTCATGTTTTAAGAACACCAAGAATTTTTTTATGATGGCTCTTCTGGTAAAAGGAAAATTCATTCAGTCATGTTTTTGTTCTAGCATGTTCTGTGTGCAAAACCCTGTGCGAGGTAAACTGAAAGACACAAAGAAGTATCATCTTGGTCCCTGCCTCGAGGAACTCGCAGTCAAGGGCATTAACATTTTGAAATAAAATATTACCTAGCATAGGAAAATGAAATTATGATCCCAAATAACAATATAAAAGATGAGAGAAGAATTCTAGGGGTGAAAAGAGTCAGGAGAGGTTTTGTGAAACAAGAAAAGTGTAATGTGTTAAAGATTTTATAAGATTTTGACTTAGCAAATAAAAGTGTGGAAGAAACTCCAACCAGAAGAAATGGGACTAGAGAGGCATTGAGATGAGAAAACCCCAAGGAATTTGCAGTTTGGCTGGAATCACAAACTAGGGGAACGGGAGATGAAACCAGATGGATATATGAGACCCTGCTGTGCACGGTCTTGAACCACAGACCAGAACCACAGGTTCCAGAAGTTCAAGGTTCAGCAGAGGTTCAAGGTTCGAGGAGTGCAACTAGGAACAAGGGACACACTTGAGGTATTGTGAGGGACAGACAGATACAGATAAAACATTATAGTATGCAGTAAGTTCTCATTTATTTTTCTAAGTTAGGCTAAGCCTGGTCAAGACACCCCAGCCCCATTCATTTGCCACATTAGTGAGACTTGCACAGTCAGTGTGCTCACCCGGTCCCTCCCCTGATCGGTGGCCTTGCAGGCAAGGAGAGGAAGAAGCCTCATTCACGCTGCTCCTTCACCCCCTGTTGCAGTCAAGTCCTGGGCTCTATGGCAGTGGGAGATGGTCCCCCAGCCCGGCCCTGCTCACAGTCTAGGGAAGGCATAGCCAGACCTATTAATAGCAGTTCCCCCTCTTCAGAGCAAAGCTTCATTGTCCATTTCTCCTCGTCTTGGATGATCTAGTTTGATTTGAGTCTTGCTGGCTCTTGACTTTCCTCAGGGAATCAAGGGAGCCCAGAACTCAAGAGAGCCGATACCTGGCAATAGGCTTTCCTTATGAGAAGGGTTGAGCGGAGTCGAGCAGGGCAGCAGTGTAAGGATGCGTAGGTTGTTCATTGTACAAGACCACTGGCTGTGGGGAGGGAGTGGGGCCTGAAATCCAGCCTGTATCCCATTTGCTAAGCTTTGTACAAGATCATTTCTGCCAAGAAGAAAAAGTACCCTTAAATTTGTGTAAAGGAGCCTTATGGGCCAAATGGGGTGCTGATTGAAGGAAGGAAAATATTTTCACTTGGGGGGAGGGCGAGTCTTTAGTAGAAAACAAAACAACAAAAATGCCAGAAACCAGCAAAAACACCAATTTTAGCAGATTGCCCTATTATGTATATGGTTTTTAACCAAATTTTCATATGTAAGATTTAAAACAGGTGATATGGTAATGCTAATTACCACCAAAGAAATTTTATTAGACTATGTTCAAAAACCGTCAATATTCATGCATGACATACTCGTGTGCCATACAGTTACCGACGGGCCTCCTCTGTCCAAAAGCTGATAGCAGGGGCTGAGGACAGAACAATGAAGCGAACTAGCGTGGTTCTTGTCCTCACTTAGCTTACACTCGGGGGAGTGAGACACAGGGAAAGAGGCACAAGGACTAGTGCGATGAAAAATCACAAAGAGTCCCCGAGTCAGGCAAGGTCGCAGAGAAGGAGCTTGTTTGGGGGGGGACACGGTAAGACCTGGGAAGACGAGAGAGCAAGAGACCTCTTCCTGAGAGAGTGGCCTGGGGGAGAAGATCCTTTTCCGTGGCAACAGAGGAATGCAGGAAGGCTGCGTGGGTATGTGTATTCATTACCTATTGCTGTGTGACAGATTACCCCCAAATGTAGCTGCTTAAAAAATACACTTCTTATTTCTGTGGGTCAGGAGTCGCAGCCCATCCTAGCTGGGCCTCTGGCTCCGATTCCCTCACAGATTGCAATCAAGACACCTGCCAGGGCTGCAGTCATCTCCTGGCTCCGCTGGGGAGGATGTGCTTCCAAGCTCACTCACACAGCTGTTGGCAGGATCCCGTTCTCCGTGAGCGGTGGGGCTGAGGACTCGGTTCCTTCCTGGCAGTTGTCTGGTCAGCCACCCTCAGTTTCTTGCCACATGGGCCTCTCCATAGGGCTGCTGGCTTCTCTCAGTGCAAGCCAGAAAGAAAAGCAAGAGAGGGCGAGCAAGATGAAAGTCATAATCTTGTGGTAACCCCATCTCAGAAGTGATATTCTGTCACTTTTGCTGTATTCTGTTTATTAGAGGGGAAGCTCTTGGTCCAGGCCACACAGAGTGTGGGTGGCTGAAGGAACGTGAAGATAAAGGTCACGAAAGACAAGAAGCTCAAATAACTGAGGGGCTAAGGTGTCGGATGGGTCACCCACAACAATGCGGGACCTGTAGTAGAGGCCAACGCTGAGCTGGGTGCAGAATCTTCTGGGGAGGGAGGAAGAATGACAAGAAGCCTAGAGATTCCAGAAGGGACCACTTCTGGCCATAGAGCAGACTAGATATCCTAAAAAGGTCTTCTGTTACAGAACACCTACAAATCAGAGGCTCGAAAATAAATACATCCCTTTAAACGACTCACTGAAATTTCAAAAAAGTGGGGGAAATCCCTCAGGGCCAAAACCAGAGGGGGTTGGACACCAAAGTGACGAGGATGCACTGAAGTCACAGCCAGCCTCGGGGCTTTTATCAATATCCTGGAACCTTTTCCTCGTTCTCGAGTCTCCATGCAGACAGAGGGCGAGGTTATCTGGTCTCTGCTCTGCTGACTATCGCATAGACTCTGTAGCTGGAGGTACGAAGGTGACTAAATCAAGTCGTCCTGCCTTTAACCACAAAGGCCCGGTGAGAGGAACGCCGTCTGTCTTTGCCGTTACACGTGGGGATGGCAAAAGGCAGAACCCTGGGCATTGGCACCAAGGCCTTGGGTCTTACTGCCTAAGTGTGTCACATAAACCCTGGACAAAAGGCTGTACCCTCAATGGGGGGAAAGCTAGAAAAAAATCTGTCATTAAAGGAAGACAGGGAAACTTACCTGTTTCCTCTTAGGCTGTGGATGGAAAAGACCTCCCATGAAAATTCATAACTGTAGTCCCACCCTCACGGAGGATTGGGGTGAGAATTTATACTGCCTCTTTACGTCTGCAAATGCCAAGCCAAACGAATCACTTAAAATGGTTCTAGGTTCGAGCACTGGAGGGCACCCAGACCGATCCACGGCAAATCCTTTCTGGAAATGGAATCTCAGCGCAGGTTTGTGCTGTTCCCATACATTGCTCAACTGAATATGAGCTCACAAATCAAAATCACGAAATACCCCAGGAAACAAGCCACAAGAAGAGGGAATCAGAAGGAAAATAAGATAACAGAAAATTAGATTCCAAATGATCAGGTACAGACAATGGATACCAGGAAGAGAGGAAGCAGGTAATTTAATCCAATGGCAGGTATCTGGAAACAATTTGTTTAGTCAAAATTCTTAAAAACTTTCAATCCCTTCTATTTAGCAGTTTTATTCCTGCAGCTTTTTCCTACAGAATGATCAAGTATGGATTTATAATGATATCCATCACGTTGTTCTTTACAATAGTAAAAAATACTTGGAAACAACCTTCATTTCCAAGAACAGAGCAATGAACAAGGAAATGATAGAAATTGTAGAGTGTTATTCATATTTGTGGGCAGTTTTAATGACATAGGAATTTGCTTACAATATAATATGAAAGGATAAGAGCAAGATAAGAAACCACTTGTTAAATATGGCAGTGTTCAGCTCTCCAAATTATTTAGTTAAATAAAAACATTTCCTTTTTCTGGCATTCTGCTTAAATAGGTATTTGTTATCTTGGACAGCGGCAGAAAGGCCATAGGAAAATTGATGGCCTTGCCAGGATTTTGTCGAAGGATTCAGCTATTGAAAAAGAAAAGGCTGCAGAGAATTTCAGGGTGAAAATACATAAATAATAGCTTTCGCAAATAGAATTTAATTCCAAACTCTGAAGCACTAAAAACATGCAGTCAACATTGGCATACTTTAATTAGAAACACCATACTGAGTCTTTCTATTTTGGACATTAAGAATTCTCAGAGAATTTAGAAGTTGGTTAAATTTCTATTCCTGTCTTTGAATGTAATTATGTGGCAACTATTCTTGCCATAATCGCCAGGATATGGGCCACTTAGGTATCAGTGATTTCTCCGCGACGCTCAGTAGCCATAAAGAGCATTCCTCCACAATCCTTCCGTCTTTATGAATCCAGAGATTGAATCCTTTTTACTAAACAATGATATAGTTAATGCAAGCGATTGTCGCTCCCTAAGGGGAGGGCTTACGGAAATAACCAGGACAGCAGTCCCCAGATTGTAACCTGCACAGAACCACCTACAACAAAAACACCATCCCTTTCTTACTTTTTGGTTGGTAGAAAGTTGGTTTACCCTCTGAAGGTTTATCCTAGAGTGGCCGAGTGACACAGTGATGTGTTTGTCCTTTGCTTAATCACAAATGCTGGGGATCTGGCAAGAATCTATGAAAAGAGGTCTGTAGAGCATGGATACCACAGAAGTGTGCAGGGACTGAGAGTGGGGGTTTTGGCTGGGTGGGGGCTGCATCTGCACCACGATGCAGGCGGAGCATGGAGATAGGAAATTTGGGGAAGGAAAGACACTGGACACCCAACCAAGAAATCAGTGTCAGGAAGCAGATCTGTCCGCTGGAGCAGGATGCCAGCTGCTAGGAAGGGGTCAGAAGCAGATTTTCAGTCTCCAGGTAAAGATTAACTTGGCCAAGGCAAGATCTTGGTTCAAAGTAGAAACTGAGATACCAGGAAGGACAAGGACAACACATCGGAAGTAGGAAACCAAGTTCACTGGGAACTTAGGGCTCTAGATTCAAAAACAGAGTTGCTGGAGCCTCCTGCCAAGCAAGATATCACACTGGGGGCCCTACAGCCAGGGGAGCATACAGGAGTCTCAGGGTGTCGTCTTGGGAATACCACCTTCTGAAAAAGATTAACCAGGACCCGAAAGCAAGCTCTGGGCAGGCAGGGATCTTCCTGGTTATCTCCAGGCATGGCACCTGATGGGTGCTCAGAAAATACTTGCGAGTGAATGAACTGTATGAGTGAATTTGTCCCCCAGACCCTTCAAAATGATGTGAAAGAATGAAACTTCTTAGGTAATTTCTGTTTCAGATTAGATTTGGCTGGAAAATTGCCGCAGCATTGAATGTTCGGGAAGCGGATGAGGCGGCGGCAGCGGGTTTCAAGTAGGGGCCGCTAGCGCTACATGGCAGGGATGAATTTCTTTCTTCTTTGAAATAAAACATAAACCTTGGAAACACATTATCATGCGCTTGGATGAGACCATGGCCTTCTGCATCATATTAAATGGAAGAGAGGTTTTTATCTCAGTAATTGAGATTTTTGTTATTGTTGAGTCATTTTTTTCCTGATGGTAATTAGCTAGCAAGTTCAGCTAATTACTGTTCCTGGTCCACATCAACTGCGTGAAGACAGACAATCATCTATTTGCCACGGTAGAAAGACATGATAATTATTCTAAATGTTAAATCAAATTACTTCGTTGTAAGTGTTAAAAAAAAAAAGAGAGAAGAGGGGAGAAAGGTTGTAATTCTGACTCAGTCCTGTTCTACAGCATTTGCGTTTTTATTTTATTTTTCTGAGAAACCATCAAACTTTAATTGTTGGCAGTGATTGCCAAAGATGACAGCAATATTCAGGAAATATTTATAGAGTACGTGAAATCATATAATTAACAAGTCCATAAATTATTTCTGTTCATTAATTCATATTAGATGAATTAATGTCGTCCAAAGTGCTATATTAACAAATACAATCTGGTGTTATTTTTAATCTACCTCTTAGTAATATGAAACAGTTCATGGCAGTGACCTATAATGGAATAATTGTACCAAAAACCTATTAGCTCCTCACATAAAATTAGATTAAAAGATTCAGTCTGAAGTCTGTTGAGAAAAAAACTGGATGCTTTTTTGTGGACACATTCAACAAACTATTGTGATATTTGAAAGCAAGAGAGTTGTCTGTTTTGAAGCTGATGATCACTATTCTTGCACCCAGCCCACAGAACTCTACGGGAAGGATTGTTAAGAGTGAAAAATTAGTCCAATCTCAGCACAAATTCGAAATATTACAGGCAGTGAAAGATCTTCTAAAGCCTTTTTATACCTGAGATCATTGATCTTTTATAAGTAGATAGAATTTTAGAAGAGTTCTGGCATTGAAGAATGTGGAAAGATTCTCCTAGCTATAAATCGGTACTTAGTAACTCACTATGTTGTCAATAGGAATGTATGTATCTACGAGTCCTAAAAGTTACATGGGGGAAATCGACCTCATTGGTCCAGTCGTTCAGTAGTCTTGAAATTTTTGGAAACATTTTCTTTTTAGAAAATGGAGCCCTTTTTTTCCAAAATTTTATGGACATCCTACATGGAAAACTGATCAAAGTAGAGCTGCCTCGATTAAAACATCTGAACTTTCTCAAGGGGCATGAGTGAGACTCCACGGTAACCTCAGAGATGTCACCAAAAAGTACCACGAGGGTCTTGTAGAACAGAGTATGAAAACCACTAAATTACACTAGATGTCCCAAATGTCAGCCCTCAGAGTTAGGCTTTCTTAGGATCTACCCAAAGAAAGCAGAAGGAAGGAAATAAGATAAATGTAAGAACTGATGAAATAGAAAACAAATACATGAGGATCAACAAAGCCGAAAGTCAGTTCTGTGAAAAGACTAATGAAAATGAAATACCTGGAAATATCCATGAGAGAGAGAAGAAAAGCACAAATAAACAGTGTAAGAAATGAAAAAGGAACACACCTGTAGAAGTTGCAGACATGAAAAGATAGCAAAAGGATACTATGAACAATTTAATATCTATAAACTTGGAAACAGATTAAATGTACATGTTCCTAAAAAAATTTAATTGACCAAAACTGGCTCAAGAAGAATTGAAAAATTGAAAAATCCTGTAACTATCAACTGATTTGAATCAATGATCAAAATGTTGCACAATACTCAGATTATGCTACTGAATTCAACCCAACATTCAAAGAACAAATCATTTCAATCGTGTTAGTTTGTCAGGGCTGCCGTGACAAAATACCACAGGCTGGGTGGCTTAAACAACAGAATTTTATTTTCTTACAATTCTGGAGGCTGGACGTCCAAAATCAAAGTATCAGCAGTTACGGTTTCTTCTGAGGTCTCCTTGGCTTGCCGACGGCTGTATTCTCGGTGGCCTTTCCTCTGCACGTTCACTTCCGGTGTCTCTTTCTGTGTCCAAATTTCCTCTTCTTTTAAGGACACCAGTCGGATTAGATTGGGCCCACACTAAGAGGCTCGTTTTAATTTGATTATCTCTTTTAAAAGCCCTGTTTCCAAATACAGTCATCTTTTGAGATACGTGGGTGTTGGGACTTCAACATATAAATTGGGGGAAAGACATAATTCAACCCATAAAACTAATCTTACACAAATTCTCTCTGTTATAGAAAATGATGAAACACATCCCAGCTCATTATAGAACCAGGCAAGGATAGTAAGAGAAAGGAAAATAACAAACTTATTTCAATCATAAAAGTAGATGGAAAATTCCTAAACAAAATGTAACCTAACCCAATGATGTATTTAAAAATATATTAGGTTGAGTTTATTATAGAATACAGTCGCTGAAATTCTGTGCTCAGTAATTAAAATTCATAATAGCAGAGTTTAGGCCAGGCAAGGTGGCTCACATGTATAATCCTAGCCCTCTCTGAGGCCAAGGGGGGAGGATTGCTTGAGGTCAGGAGTTCAAGAGTAGCCTGAGCAAGAGTGAGAACCAATCTCTACTGAAAAATAGAAAAAAATTAGCTGGGAAACTAAAAAGAGAAAAAAAAAATTAGCCGGTCGTGGTGATGCACGCCTGTAGTCCTGGCTACTCGGGAGGCTGAGGCAGGAGGATCACTTGAGCCCAGGAGTTTGAGGTTGCTGTGAGCTAGGCTGACACCACAGCACTCTAGCCTGAGCAACAGAGCAAGACTCTCTCAAAAAAAAAAAAGAAAAAAAAACAACATAATAGCAGAGTTTAAATTGATTAGTTTCCTGGTATTTAGTGATTAAAGAAGATCTACTTATTTGAAAAGAAATTTAATTTACATAAGAATTGGAATTCTGGGTGGTCTTCTATTCACTAAAATCTATAGGTCTTATTATAAAACTGATTTTTACTTTGGTATTTTACCTGTATTTGGTCTAACATTCATTAAAACTTTTCATGTGCTGCAGATAACTTTTAGGAAGCGGAAGGATCCACATTCATAAAAACCTCACAGTGTTTCATAAGGCCTAATGAGCTTCTGGAATTGTTCAGGGGGGAATGGCAGTCTGTGACTTCAAATGTGCCTTTGGAGCAAATATCTGTCAGCCTGTGGTTGCTTAAGTCTGTTATTTTAAGACACTAATCAAGAGGAACAGCAATTCACCTCCCCCATGTTATTTATTCGAGACTTAATGTGAAATCAGTGTAAGAAAGTTAATTACAGCATCCTGGATTGCGCAGTCAATAGGCATTTGCAATCACAAGTGGATACTATTGAAAATCAGAAAGGGGTTGGGGGTGTAGTTCAGCGGTAGAGCATGTGCCTCTCATGTAGGACGTACAGGGTTCAATTCCTGGTACCTCTACTTTGACCTTCATTAAAGTCCTTTAGAAAGAAAAGGAGAAAGGAAGAAAACTCCAGGTGAACATCCATCATTCAGTAAACTTTTTACATTTACGTGTGTCTCCAGTAGTTCAACAACTTTCTGTCTATCCACCTCTCTCTCTATCTGCAG
>CAUYSK010088556.1:0-15568 GCA_963575035.1 Avahi laniger | reverse complement strand
AAGCATTTACCACATACAAGACACTGTAATAGGTAAAACAGACATTTTCACTCCCTTTGAGAAATTAATTTTATAATTTTGGCAATAAGGAATGTAGCTTAAAAGTATTTGCCATTACCAGTTAACAAATGCATAAATACCGGATCAACAGAATAGACATTAAATACCACACATACAGTAGTAACATTCATCGGGTGTAGGGTAGGTGGAAGGGGGGAGGAGAGGATGGGTATATTCACACCTCATGGATGCAGTGCACACTGTCTGGGGGATGGGCATGCTTGAAGCTCTGACTCAGGTGGGGCAAAGGCAATATATGTAACCTATATATTTGTACCCCTGTAATATGCTGAAATAAAAAATAAATAAAAATCTTCAAACAACCAAGAATTTATAATAAAACATATATTTCTCAAAAATAGTCTGACATTTTATGATCTTGATTATTCTGTGGCAGTTCCATGTTTTATATATCAAGAAAAGGAAAAGTACAAATTTTCATACTTTTCTGAATTTTTCCATTTGTTTTAAGGTGTCTGGGTCCAGTTCTTGGGATACATCTTTCATCCACAGCAGAGCTCCTCTGTATTCTGTGCGTGCCTGCTCCATTCGATTAATCGTCATCAAGGTATCAGATACTGCCCTCTGACTGAATGTTGCTACTTCTTGCTTCAGACGAGACAGGGGAGTACACAGGGCCAATCTAATAGGAGAGAAGTAAAATTCAAAGGGTTGTACAAATATAAGTAAAACAAAACAAAAATTTAAACTAATCATAAAGTATATTTGCTAACAAGATGACTCTACAAATAAAAAATTATTATATTAAGATGCTTAAGGAGATTTAGAAAGCAAATAAGGATAATGTAGCCAACTCTGAAGTATTAATAAAGATGTGCCTATACCTCCCCCTTTTTGTTACGTTAGGAAATAAATCATTTTGCAACACCTTGGATGTTAATCCATGTATAAATAACCTGTCAAGTAAATGTGCCATTTAGAAAAGAGTTTTGAGGGTAACAGAGAATCTGCATTCATAAAGCATAATATAATTAATAGAAAGCCTTTAATTTGATAAGTTAAGGGAGAACCTGGATTTAGAAGAGCAGATAAAAGGCTAAAGAACTAATGAGTATGGATGGAGTCCTTAGCAGCTGAGGATGAAGACAAAAAAACAAGTATTTAAGAAATATAAATTAGATCCAACCTTTCTACTCTGCTTTTGACTTAATTGGAGGTCCCTGCACTATCTGTCATTTCCTTCAATGGACTTTTGCACTGATGTGATGTTTCAGAATAAAGCCACTTACACTGGACATCATCATTACAGGCTGATAAGGACTGTTTTTATTTTTCTTCTGAAATACAAAGATTTGGGCTATCTTTAGTAATTATAGGAGATTCTTTGCTGCAAGTATCTTTGTGTTAAAACATTGTGAAATAACAAATGGAAAGTGTCTAATTAAGAAGAAAAAGTTGGGTCAGTCACAGTGGCTCATGCCTGTAATCCCAGCACTTTCGGAGGCCAAAGCAAGAGGATTGCTTGAGGCCAGGAGTTTGAGACCAGCCTGAGCAACATAGCAAGACCCCCATCTCTATAAAAATATTTAAAAATTAGCCAGGCATGGTAGTGTGCACCATAATCCCAGCTATTCAGGAGGCCGACGCAGGAGGATCAATCAGTTGAGCCCAGGAGTTTGAGGTGGCAGTGAACTATGATCATGTTACTCCACTCCTGTCTGGGTGACAGAATAAGATCCTATCTCTAAAAAACAAAAAACGAAGAAGAAAAGATTTCTTCCACTTAAAAAGAAAAGTCCCAATGTATTCATAGATAGTATAGTATCAAAAAAGTAAAAGAAAACAATGGAAATATACATATTTAAAATGTTAACCATTCTGTGACTGTTACATTAAACCACTTAAGAATTATAAATACAGCACTAATCGCTATTCTCCTAGGAATTAAGCAACCAAGAACATCAATCTTTAAATAATTATTTTGAATACAAAATTAATGATTAAGAGTTAGGTATCAAAGAAATTATACTGCAATATATTTCTCTTTTCTTTAACCCTTTATTGGAATGATCAGTGACCTTTACAATTATGCAAATTTAAGTTCACATCTCAAAATGTCATTTGCCTACAGATTTAAGGATGATGAAAAACCATGGTAAACCTTTGCTTGGCTGAAGAACAGAGTGCCTTGCCAGTGGCATCCATCATTTTGCCAGCTTGAGTTGCATCCCGTTCTGCTTGAAACTTTAAAAAGAGCCCTAGCTCATTTTCTTCCTCTGATATAACTAGGGAAAAAAATTACAGTATAGTTAATTGTTTCATTTCATCATTTGTTTAAAATATACACACAACTAAAATTCTCACAGCAGTAACACTCTCTACTAAGATTTACTTAGAGGAGGAAGAGGTGAAATTTATTTCTAAAATGCAAATTCCTGGGCTCTGTTTCCAGAGATTCTGATGGTATAGGTCTGGGTTTCTTGTTTTTTACAAGCACTCCGGATGGTTTTGATGCAGTGAATCCATTGATCTTGCTTTGGGAAAGACTAATTTTGGGGTGACAGAAAACCCTAAAAGCTACAAGATAAAGCCAAGCCACAAATAATGCATTTTCAAATGTTCAGAGATGCATTTTAGGATCATTGTCTCTTACAAAGTATTTGTTTCCTATTTAAACTAGTTAACTCATTCTTGATTCCCATCCTGGCTTCAGTTTCCTGTGCTTAGTATCCCAGACCCACAGATGTCCACAGTTTTGCAGCAGCAACCCTAAAAGTTGTCATCTGGTAGACTGCTACTCAAAGTGTGGCCATGGACCAGTGTTGATCCAGAATCCTCTGTTATCAGCCTGTGACAAGATAAGTAAAGAAACAGAATAACTGCATGGAGACTTTTACAAATTTGACTGAGCATTTCACATTTGTTGAATTTAATAATTTTAAAAGTGAGCTTATATTTTCATGTCTTTTTATTTCACTTTTCTAAAAATTCATTTTTAAGTATCAGTTTACAAGAGATTGAAAGTATAATAAACCACAAAACAAAAAACTGGTCCTTTGCCACACTTTAAGAAACACTGATCTAATGTAAGGTAACCCTCTAAACCACATTAAGACTAGTAAGAGGGGAAAGCCCATAAAGTGTTCCAACTATAAGCTTTTAAAGTGAACAAAATGACAACAAATGTCATGCCAATTTCACCCTAGTTCAATGATAGAAAACTTGAAGTCATAAACTGAAATGGAAGTCCCTGGGTACCTCTGAGGCTACAACAGAACTCAGGCCTTCTCACTTGCTGGCTCCCCATTCCCACTGTTCCTCCCTCTCATGCCTACAAGGGTGACATGACCCAAGGGGAACATGATGGTGTTATGAGGGAGGGTGTCTACACATTGTGTAGTATCATCTTTAATAAAACCATATGCTGTATTATGCACAACTAGCCTGATCCAGACTGGATGGGATTTGGGGAGTCATGTTAATTTAACATTCTGATTACTTGAGAGATGTATGAATCAGAACTTCATAATATATATCTCAATGAAAACTACTAGAAAAAATATTCATTTGTGTATGATGATTCAGAAAGCCCTCTGAGAACTTGGACTACTTCCTTATCAAGTATCAATTGAACGTAAATCATCATTGAGCCATACCTTTATCAATGTAGAAAGGGCAGGCGATGAGGCTGCATTTGTGCTGTTTCTGTGGTGGGACCTGCCTGCCAAATTCTACAGAGACCCCACCCTGATGTGCTCTTCACCCCGTCAAGTGATTCCCATAAAGATTTATAGCACTGGATTAACCTACTGCATTTGTCTGATGTTATTCCTAACAGAAGATGTATTAACACAAGTCTTTAAGAAAGCATATATTTATATATGCTGTATATGTGTATCTCCTCCTTATCCTGAAATGCTCCACCAGAGTGCTAAAAGATCTAATGATGTCAAGGCAAAACAAACTTGCCAGTGTTTCTTCACATTTCCATTTCTATCGAAGCACATCCTTGGTCCAATGGTTGTGATGGCTTTTTACCTCTTGGTACAATATTTAACATCCTTAGTGATAAAACCCTAAATATCCTTTGCTTCTTTATCCTCCCATTAGTTTCAGTGACAAACTCTTCTGCCCATGCAGGCTGTTCTCAATCTTTAAGCTTATTCCCTGGACTCCAAATCTCTTCTTTTCTCCAAATACTCAACTTCTATAAACCCTCTTTTAAACTCAGTTCCCATCTATGGAGTCGCTTTTATCAATTGCTGTAATATACAGTTATTTTTCGCTCCTAGGAATTGAAATTTATATCACTATTCTGAACTCAATTACATACTATTAGTATCATCTCTTGTTTTGTTACAAAAAGTTGTGTCTCTAACTATTTCCTTGGGAAAAGCACATAACCTTGCACATGGCAGGTACTCAAAAAATATTGGAATAATCATGCTTTATGGGATTTCTTTCTCTAATTGGATAATATATAAGCTTAGATTATAAAGTGATGGTATTAATTTACATAGCTACACAAGAAAAGCATTCCTTGTGTAAATATTTACTAAATACTGAATACGTGCTAGACATTGTTTCTAGACTTTGGGGACACAGAAATAAAAAAAACAGATAAATTCTGTCCTTTAGGAGGGCATATTCTAGGGGTGGGAAGAAAAACAATAGATAAAATCTATAGAATACTAAATATTGTTATGTGGACAGTGGGTTTTGAGGGAGAGGGGTATTGCATTTTAGATATATGGTTCCATGAAGGCCTCATTAAAAAAAGGACATTTTACCAAACACAAAAGGAAGTTAGAGGGCCCACTATGCAGATATGCCTACTGTTGAAGAGATTAATATGGCTGAAGAGGAGAGGGTTTTACAAGATGCCACTATAATTAAAACAGGAGAAGAGATCCAAAGATTGAGTTTTGGTTTGAAGAGGTCAAGGAGAGAGGAGAATCCAGCAAAGGCAGGATGCTGAGAAGGAATAACCAGAAGGAGGAAAACCTGGGAAGCCAAGTGAAGAAAATATATCAAGGAGGAGGGATAATCAACTGTGTTTGATAATGTGATAAATAATTGGTCATTGGATTTCGCTCTTCATGAACTTGACAAGAGAAGTATGGTGGAGTAGTGGGGATGAAAACTTGACTGGAGTGAGTAAAAGAGAAAGTGGAAGGAAAGGAATGGAGACCATGCAAGCAGACAACTACGTCAGTTTTTTCTACAGAGAGGAGCACAGGAATGGGATGTTAACTGCAAGGGTAAGTCAGGGTCAAGAGAGAGTGTACATGATGGAAGCAAATAGATTTAAGACTCTGGAAAGGAAAACTGAGTATCAGCAAAATGAATCTGTGCCAGAGGATTTGATCAACTGAGGAAAAAAGATGGATACTGGGGAACTTTGAGACAGGTCATCATAAATATTCGTATTTTGCCATATGAAACTATCCACAAAATAGTTCCACTACTTTTACATTAAATCTTTCATTTTCAAAAATGCAAGCTAATATTTATTTTAAATGAAAATTATCAGATATCTATGATTTCATACCATTGAGTTTTAGCTGATATTTCTCGACTATCTTCAGAAGTTCAGTGCAT
Organism: Avahi laniger; assembly: GCA_963575035.1. Lineage (NCBI taxonomy): Eukaryota > Metazoa > Chordata > Mammalia > Primates > Indriidae > Avahi > Avahi laniger. The sequence goes on along the minus strand of CAUYSK010088556.1, from coordinate 9,946 downwards.
GTCTCTTGAATGGAGTGAAAAACCTTGAAATATAAATTTTATTAGGACAATTTAAAGAACCATAAATATAAAATATCTGTTATAAGCACTTCAAAAGCATAACATTTTCTTGTATTATATCTCTTTTATAAATATTATGTCTATTTTCCTTGGCTATGACATACTTCAGTTTTACTTTTAATGTAGAAAGTACATTTAGATTTCCCCCGTGAAGGCTGGAAAAAATGGTGATAAATAGATGGGAGCAAATAAAATAACTGTAGAGTTTGTCTTCCTCTCGGCTCCAAATTATCTAAATAGCAAAAAGTTAAATCCAATATAAACTGCATCAAATATTGCCAGCCACAGATGAAAAGAGTATAGATGTCTATGGCCATACCACCCTGAATGCGCCCAATCTCGTCTGATCTTGGAAGCGAAGCAGTATCGGGCCCGGTTAGTACTGGATGGGAAAAGAGTGTAGATAACCTCAGGAAGTGTTAACTTGGAGTCTGGCTTTTCTCCAGTATTGGTCTGAGAAAAACAGGTCAGTGAATTTACTGTAAATATTAAATAATGTATCACAACAACACATCTAAATTACTTTTGAATTAATTTTTGTTTAGAATTTTCCATAGATATTAATCCCTTTATTACTACTGTTACTAATTGCTAACAGAAAAGAAATAAAATATCCAGTAGACTTTCATTTAAAAGTTAAGCACATGATAATTTGAGGTGGGGACATAGTATATACATGACATAATTCTTTACAAATATCTATAAATGTAGGTTTTCCCAGAAAAACAAGCCAGCATAGGTTTTAGAGTATAGTCTCCTTATCACAAAGTCCTGCAATGAAGAATTTTTATGAGACTGATTCAAAAAGACCTTGGCACTGTATTGTAATATTACATTAAGCCCTAACCCTTTGATTATCAAATAAATTCCCAATATCATCCAGAAGCCTTAATACTCTTATCTCTGGAGCAGCTTTACTGTTATTTTGATATTTGGTCAAACCTAAGGAAGATTGATAATAAACACTAAAATGTTAAAGGAGGACTAACCGTCAATTTTCCATATGAATTTAGAAATGTTTGAATTGGAATTGATATCCAAATTTGGCAACTTAAAAAGCATGTTTTAAATGCATATGAAAGAAGATTTTAGAAAATAATACAAAAAAGATAGTTCTACTAGGATGAAGTGATTATGGTTGATTTTTTCCCCATGGGTCTTTGTAAGATTTCTGTACTATTGCTTTTTATTTTCATAATGAAAATATTTCTCATTCTTAAAAAAATAGTACAAATTGTGGGAGAAAGTTCTTGGTTGATTCCAAATATTTGTCTAATAAACAAATTTACACTGAATATAAAATATATCACTCACAAATAACCTAATAATGTAAAACAATACAAAAGCATCATATATTCCCACTTCTTGAGAATATATCTAGAAACAGTGACAAGTTCTCTTAACACTAAAATATATATCACATATAATAGTAAAGTCCCTTCATTTTTTCACAGTTGTCATTGAATCCTAAGAGGAATACTTATCAACATGAATAGTAAAAGCTTGTTAATTTGTTATATATTTCCATATTATGACCAAGACATAAGCTTATTTTTTGCAGAATGAAATACTTAGATCAAGACCTATACCATTAGACCTTTATTTTTAAGAATCCCAACACAATGATTATATTCCAAGTGTAACAGAACCTTGCTTGGAAATATTTATAAGGTTTATCTGAAATTAGTGTATGTATATGGAATTAGTAAGTCTGCATTTAAAAATTCAGACTTTTTCATTCATTTACATGATACTCTCCTCTAATTAGCCTAATTAGTTAAAAGTATAAAACATTTATAGGTTTAAAGTTGTTTCATGGCAATTACTTCTTTTATTTAAAATGAAAAACACCCAAAAAAGGCATTATGAAATACTTCAATAAGTGTATTCGTTAATAAAAAGATAACAAAAACTCTTAACTTTTCTTCATTCACTGTTTGATTTTAATTAATTTATTTCAGTGAGGTATAAGACTTCACATCAAAGTACTGCAAAATAGTGTGACACGATATATAATGAGTATATGGTTCCAACTGGTAATTTAATTAATTCATTAACGTTTAGCTTAAAAACTATAATACATGTGCCAGAGAAATTATCTAATTCGTAATTTATCTAATTTAGTAAATAACAATTCTGCAAATTCTTAGTTTGTGAGAATTGTGATCTACTATTCAGAGCTCTGATTGGCAGTTGGATACAACTAAACATTCTCTTATCAAACTTACATTTGTCTCCATAAGCTCTTCAGTGTGAAAGTGTGTCGTAATTCCCCCTGGAGTCCCAAATACAATCAGTAATATGCAATACACAGAATACTCAAATTTACCTCAAGTTTAGCATCCAGTTCAGCATCAGATGCCACCACGTGCTCATCCTCTTTTTTTCCTGTTGCTTTGATAAAGACCTGTTTAGTTTTCCAGTATTTCTTTTGCATTCTGCTGACTACTGACTGGTTATCTTCTGGTCTGGGTTGCCCAAAGGAATCCATGGAGTGACTACAATGAATAGACTTAAATTAAACTTCTTAAAAAAATTTTCTCAATAATAAATATCTACTTTTTAATCTAATTGACAAACTGAAAAAATACTAAATAGGATATTAATGTTCACAAACATGCTATTGCTTACTTTGTGTGAGCTAAATTTATGTTATAACTTGTACAAGAAACAGGCAAAAGATTAATGATATACTAATTTCAGTTAGGTGACAAAGGTAATAAAATTTATGATTTTTGCAATTATGTCTAAAAATAATTCTATTTGACCTATCTCTATTTATAGATGTTTATTAGTTTCTAACATTTGCTTTTGTAATAATACTGTAAAATGAACAGACTTATACACACATCTTTATATACTACTATCATTTCCTTAGGAAAACTTCCTATAGTTATAATTGCTATATAAGACAAACACACATTTAAGAAATATTCTCAGATATGCAAAGATTCAGACACATACCCTTTAAAAATCACTGAAATAAATACTTTAATATCCAATAAATCAACAAAAATAAGGACCTTATTTATAAGGTAAAGGAGAAAGATGTAATAAAAGAAATAGACATGACACTAAACTGTAAACATAAAAATTTATGTTTAACTGTTCTTAACGTTAACATGGCTATATAAGGAAATGCAAATGTGAAAAGTATTTCTTAAGGAGATGTAAAAAGAAGAAATAATAATAGTTTGACTCTAAAGCTCAGATTATTCCAATGAAATGTGGGAGTAGGAACAAAAGAGAGGTACTAAAATATGTGACTCATTCATCACTTCCAGGCGCATCAACAGATACTATTGTATTCTTCATGTTGGTAAAGAAATAGAGGTTCACTTTCTTTTTATTTTGAAGTAATTACTAATTAAATAAAAATAGCATATCTAATTTCCAAATTACTAGGGGCAAAACAAAAGAGCCAGAGAAACTTTAGCAAAAGCAAAAGACAGGGTGGGAAAAACAGGAGTAAGGCAACATAACACAGTATAAACCAAGATGGTGGAATAAGAAGAATAATATTATTTAGTATGATAAATGCAAACTTCTTCTTAAATATACAAAGAATCTCAAATCATTAAAAAAAACGCAAAATCCAACTAAATGCTATTTGAGAACCACCTAAGACAAAATGACACAGAAATAATAAAGGTATAGGTGAAGAGATACCAAGTAAATACAAACAAAATGAAATCAGGATATGATACTAATATTAGATAAAGTAGATTTTAATAAAAAGCCTAAAATAGAATAAAGATAAACTGTGACATCCTCAAAATGGCCACTTTTCCAGATACCCTCTGGATACTGTTCTTTGGATATCCTCCTAGATTCTTGGGCACTATAGATTAGTCACCATTTAATTACTGAGCCTCATATGCTATCCTGGATAGCTTAGCTGGATATAATTTGGTATAGAAATGGAGTTTAATCTTGGGTACGTAGGATACTTGGAATTGATATAAACATTATACTGTTCTGACACATAGAGAGTCATGAGGGAAATCTGCAATGTTTTTTTTTCCTTCCCTTTTCCTTTTGTTTTCCTCTCCTTTTCCTCACAGAGTCTTGCTTTGTCACCTGGGCTGGAGTGCAGTGGCATCATCAAAGCTCACTGCAACCTCAAACTCCAAACTCCTGGGCTCAAGCAATCCTCCTGCCTCAGCCTCCTGAGTAGCTGGGACTACAGGTGCATGCCATAACACCAGGCTAATTTTTGTATTTTCACTAGAGATGAAGGTCTCACTGTTGCTCAGGCTGGTCTCAAACTCCTGAGCTCAACCAATCTTTCTGCCTAGGCCTCTCAGAGTGCTAGGATTACCAGGCCTGGCCAACTTGCAATTTTTCTTTCCCATCCAGATTCTGTCTGCTTTTGGTTGCTTTCAACTGCTTTCAAGTTCCCCCTCCACATCCCATTTTATAATTGTTATCAGCATGAGGATCAGTCTAATTGTATGACAATTGCTAATCTCTTCTACTAAACTGACTGCAGGCTTAGGCCTGATCAGTTAAGAGAACAAAATACTAGAAAGTAAATTTATTCTAAGTGTATTAATTTTTTGGCAGCCATTAAAAATAGCATGTTTTCTTGATTTCTTTTTCAGATAGGTCATTGTTAGTGTGTAGAAATGCTACTGAAATTTGTATGTTGATTTTGTATGCTACAATTTTACTGAATTTGTTTATTACTTCTAAGAGTTTTTTGGTGGAATCTTTAGGGTTTCCTAAATATAAGACTATGTTGTCTGCAAACAGAGACAATTTAACTTCTTCATTGCTAATTGGAATGTCTTTTATTTCTTTCTCTTAACTGCTCTGGCTAAGACTTCTAATACAATACTATGCCAAACAAAAGTGGTGAAAGCAGCCATACTTGTCTTGTTCCTGATCTTGGGGGAAAAACTCAACTTTTCACAATTGAGTATGATGTTAGCTATGGCTTGTCATGTATGGCCTTTATCATGTTGTACATTCCTTCTGTATCTAATTTGTTAGGGGCTTTTACCATGAAAGGAGGTTGAATTTTGTTAAATGCCTTTTTTTGTATCTATTGAAATAATCATATAGTTTTTGTCTTTCATTCTGTTAATATGGTATATCACATTTATTGATTTGCATATGGTGAACTATCCTCCCATCCCGGGGATAAATCCCCACTTGTTCACAGTGATCCTTTTAATGTGCTGCTGAATTCAGTTTGCCAGCATTTTGTTGATGATTTTTGCATCTATGTTCATCAGGGATATTAGCATGTAATTTTCTTTTCTTGTAGTGTTCTTGTCTGGCTTTGCTATCAGGGCTTCAAAAAATGAGTTTGGAAGTTTTCCCTCCTTCTCAATTTTTGGAAAGAGCTTGAGAAGGACTGGTATTAGTTCTTTAAATGTTTGGTAGAATCTGGCAGTGATGGCATCAGGTCCTGGGGTTTTTTTGTTTTGATTTTGTTTTTTTCCGATGGGTGACATTTTATTACTGATTCAATTTCCTTACTCATTATTGGTCTGTTAAGATTTTTAATTTCCTCATGATTTAGTCTTGGTAGGTTGTATGTGTCTAGGAATTTATTTCTGCTAGGTTATCCAATTTGTTGCCATATAATTGTTCATGGTAGTCTATGATTCTTTGTATTTCTATGGTATCAGTTATAATGTCTCCTCTTTCATTGTTGATTTTATTTAAGTATGTTCTCTTTTTTTCTTAGTCTAGCTAAAGGTTTACCAATTTTGTTTATCTTTTCAAAAAACCAACTCAGTTTTTTTGGTATTTTCTATTGTTTTTCTAGTCTCTATTTCATTTATTTCTGTTCTGATCTTTATTATTTCCTACCTTCTACTAATTTTGGGCTTAGTTTGTTCTTTTTCTAGTTCTTTGAGGTGTAACATTAGGTTGTTTATTTAGGATCTTTCTTCTTTTTTGTTGTAGGTATTAACTGCTATAAACTTCCCTCCTCAAGCTGCTTTTGCTATATCCCTTAAGTTTGGGTATGTTGTATTCCTTGTTGCCTTACATTGATGTTTGTATATTTGGCGGAGCAGTGACCTTTTGTAGACTTTATGGGTTAGTTTCACTGTGGAAATATTTTCCCCTCTGGTGGTCAGGAATATAAGGGAACTTGCTGGGTGGGGTGCAGTGCTTCTGGCACCAGTGAGGTTGCTAGCTGTGTAATCTCTGTGCAGCTCTGTTAGCTGAGTATAGTGTTGATGAAAATTGCACTAATCAATAGCAGCCAATGTTGTGGAATTTTGCAATGGTGATAAGGATTGTTGGTGGCAATGGCTGCTAAGTCCCCTCCAATCTATTTTTCTCCCACCAAAGAAACTGTGTCTGAGAGGATCACTCTTGGCATTGTTGCCTGCTGAGTAGCACCCATAGAGTGACCATGGAGCCTGAGGCCTGCATGAGCACGTGTGGTGGGACTATAGCTCTGAGTTCCTGGGCAGTAATGGCACGGGTGCTGGGATGCAGGGATCCTTACTGCTATAGTGATAACAGAATACAAGATGTGAATGCTTGTGAAGGAGCTGGGGGAGCCGAGAATGCAAGCAAGGGTGAGCACAGTGTTAGAGTATGTCTAGCGTTGGGATGGAGCTGAGATCTCTATGGTGGCTTAGCTGATGCCCAGAGTGAAGCCACATGTAGCAAAAGCTTGGCTCCAGGGCCCAAAGTGTGAAACCCTTAGCTATATACTTTTGACAAATGGATATGATTCAGAACATTTCCAACTTCCCAGAAAGATCCCCTGTATCCCTTTCTAGTCAGTCCCTACCCTTTCAGAAGCAGTAAGTGTTCTGATTTTTTTTACCTTAGTTTGTCCTAGTTAGTTCACTTTTTTAAATTGCTGAATAGTATTCCATTGTATGAACATATCTATATGTTTCCAGTTTTCGGCTATTGTAAATAAAGTTGTAATGAACATACCTATACAAATATTTTTATAAACACCTAGAAGTAGATTTGCTGTGTCAAAGGATTGGTATATACTTAATTCTGTAAGAACTTGCTATTTTACATTTCCATTAGCAACATTTGAATTTTGCAGTCCTTTTAGTTTTATCCATTCAATCACTGTGTAGTGGTATTTCCTTGTGTCTTTAATGTGCGTTTCCCTAATGGCTAATGATGATGAGCACTTTTTCATGTGTTGATTGGCCATTTCTGTATCCTGTATTGTAAAATGTAAGTTTTTCGCTTGTGGTAACTTTGGGTTGTCTATCTATCTATCTATCTATTTGTTTATTTATTTATTTATTTAGAGATAGAGTCTCACTCTGTTGCCCGGGCTAGAGTGCCGTGGCGTCAGCCTAGCTCACAGCAACCTCAAACTCCTGGGCTCAAGCGATCCTCCTGCCTCAGCCTCCTGAGTAGCTGGGACTACAGGCATGTGACACCATGTCCGGCTAATTTTTATATATATATATATATATTTTTTTTTTTTTTAGTTGTCCAGCTAATTTCTATTTTTTTAAGTAGAGACGGGTCTCGCTCTTGCTCAGGCTGGTCTCGAACTCCTGAGCTCAAACAATCCACCCACCTCGCCTCCCAGAGTGCTAGGATTACAGGTGTGAGCCACCGCGCCCCGGCCTGGGTTGTCTTTTTAATATTGAGTTGTAGAGTTCTGGGATTTTGATTGGGATGGCCCTGAATCTGTAGATCAATTTGGGGAGGATTGGCACCTTAACAATATTGAGTCTTTTAATCCATGAATATCATATGTATCCGCATTTATTTGGGTCTTTTAAAATTTCTCTCAAAAGTTTTCTAGAGTTTTTAATATAGAAGTGTCACACATCTTTTGTTAAATTTATTCCTAAGTATTTTATGTTTTTTGATGCTATTGTAAATAGCATACCTCCTTGTCTCACCAAATGCCTTTCCATCTATATATTTTATTCAATACTACACAAAATTCCATGCTTTTATTTCTCAATGTTCCCACCACTGCATAAAATGTTGAGGGTCTCTGAGGGTACCAAATAAATGGCATCTTTTTTCCCTGCACTAGTCTAAACAAATTAAGAAATTAATAAAGAGTGGTAGTTGGAAGCCAAAATATCATTTTTGTTACTGACTGCTCTATTCAGTGAGATGAGATGAAGGAACATTGAATGGGAAACACTTTAATTTCTACCAACCTACAGAAACTGAATTCCCAGATGCCAGAATGCCAGGGCCTACTTCTCTTTTTTTGCTCTGTCACCCAGGCTGGAGTGCAGTGGTGTGATCATAGCTCACCATAACCGCAAACTCCTAGGCTCAAGCAATCCTCCCACTTCAGCCTCCCAAGTAGCTAGGACTACTACAGATATGTTCTATCACACTCAGCTATTTTTTTTTTTTTTTGATCTTTTCTAGAGACAGGATCTCGCTGTGTTGCTCAGGCTGGTCTCAAACTCCTGGCCTCAAGTGATCCTGCCTCCTTGGCCTCCCAAAGCATTGAGATTACAGGCATGAGCCAGTGCACGCAGCCAAAGTAACTACTTCTCTTAAGAGCTTAGCACATTTGTTTCAGCCCCATTCACTACTTTCTGTTTTATTTTGTTTCTGGTCCATGTTTGACATTTGGAAAATATTTATTTCAAGATTCCAAGTAAGTTGCAATGGTAATGCCAATTTCAGCAATGTCAAAACACAAGCATAACAGTGTTTTATTATCCAAGCATTGTTCTTTTTTTTTGTGGCTTTGCTTTATTCCTCCCTCAACTTTGGATTTTGAATTGTCCAAGTTTATTATATAGCCATGCTGTCTTTTTTTCTGACTACTATGAGTTTAGTGCCATTCTTACTATGCTATCTTAAATAGAAGTCTCCTTTATTTCTAGTAAGATATAATTTTTAAAATTTGAATATAGTCATCACATAGAACATTTTATTCCTTTTTACACTATAAAATATTTAAAATTTTGAGCTATCTTCTGGATTTGGAGTTTAAATCTTACAACAAAATAAAACAAATCCATATTCTCTTAGAGTAGTTTTGTACTCACTTATCATGTCTCATTACTGTGACATCACTGAAAAGCAGGGAAAACAGACTGATGTTAATGTGCAAACTGACGCACTGAAATCCCCTTGAGAAAAAGAATCTGTGAAGACTTTTGACTAAATATAACACTACTGTTTGATGCAATTAAGAAAATACATTAGACACGTTTGCTGTTTAATATTAATATAGTATTCCTGATTACTCTGGCTCCCAAGCCATGAATTTTCTTACAAACACAATCAGCATTCCTTGAAGAGTCACAGTTTATAAATGATTCAACTCAGGGGGGAAAAAAACTGGTAGGAAACACTTCAAAATGTCGACAATGGCTTTCTCTGCAGTGGAATCATGGGTGACAGTTTCCTGCAATTCCCAAATGTACTATAATTAACATGTATAACTAGTTTTTGTACAACTATGATTGTAAAAAATGTCTACTTGATTATCAAGCCCAGCTATATCTTTTTGGTTTTATCTTTTTATATTTGATTCATTATTACTATGCAACACTTGCAAGCCCTTATCTAAAAGGGAGTCAATTCATTCATTATCAAATATGCATTAAGTGCCTATACTTTGTATAGCAATGTGACCTATCTGAAATATGACTAATAATCAGTAAGTGCAAATAAAAATGTCTGAGAAGTTAAAATAGTTATTCCAAAGACTGTACTAAGTCACATGTACTTTATTTGTAAGGGAACTTTTATCCCCCTTTCCATATTTCTTTTTTTTTTTTTTTTTTTTTTTTGAAAGAGTATAAATTTCTTGCCTGGGGCGAGTGCCATGGCGTCAGCCTAGCTCACAGCAACCTCAAACTCCTGGGCTCAAGCGATCCTACTGCCTCAGCCTCCCAAGTAGCTGGGACTACAGGCATGTGCCACCATGCCCGGCTAATTTTTGCTA
>CAUYSK010088555.1:0-25532 GCA_963575035.1 Avahi laniger | reverse complement strand
TTGTTGTTGTTGTTGTTTTGTTTTTTCTTTTTTTGGTGGGGGAAGAGATGAAGACAGGAGACCTGCTCTTGTCCCTGCCCTTGAGGCTGGGCTGATGGCCAGACTCCTGGGCCTTTAAATGTGTCTTTTCCCCCTTTCCCTGAGTCATTTCACTTTCTGGAACATAGGAAGGCTCATTACTGTTTGGAATCAACGAAACTTACAGGAGGGACCATAGCGAGGCTCTGATCTAATTTGGCCTTTTCTGAGATGAGGGCCCTGACACCCAGGGAGGTGGTGACTCATCTGAGGCAACGGCTGATCAGTACCCAGGTCTTCCCAGCCTCTGGCCCAGAGCAGCTCCTGGTCCAGGAGGCTGGGGAAGTCCTTTCAGCTCCAAGGGACATGGTACCGATGACTGCAGCATGCAATGGATCTGTTTTCTGACAGTAGATTGTCTGCTTTGTGGATTATTGGTGACACATATTAAATTCCTGGCCAGGCCAGGCGTGGTGGTTCATGCCAGTAATCCTAGCACTCTGGGAGGCCAAGACAGGAGGATTGCTTGCGGTCAGGAGTTTGAGACCAGCTTGAGCAAGAGTGAGACTCCGTCTCCACTAAAAATAGAAAAATTAGCTAGGTGTTGTGGCATGTGCCTGTAGTCCCAGCTACTTGGGAAGCTGAGGCAGGAGGATTGCTTGAGCCCAGGAGTGTGAGGTTGCTGTGAGTTAGGCTGATGCCACGGCACTCTAGCCCAGGCAACAGAGCCAGACTCTGTCTCAAAAAAAAAAAAAAAAAAAAAGAAAGAAAGCAAAAGAAAAATTCCTGGCCAGCTACCCTCTGCCACTTAAGCCTACTCCTGGGCCACCTCTCTGACGGAGGCTAAGCTGTGCTTGTGAGACACTGACTGTTTTTTTTTAATTAACTTTTTTACATTGACTCTATTTAATGGTCATGCTAAACTAATAAGATAAACACCACTTCCAAAGACATTCTAAAATTCACAGAAAGAGGTGACTTTTTTCCAGATTAACTGTTTTCTTGGATTAGCCACCCTACAATTGACCTTACTGAGCTGAGGGCATCAGCAGATTTCATTCACTCGATGAATGGAGTGTTCGTTAAGTGCCAATATGGGCAGGGAACGGTTACAGAGTGGAGAACATGAATTGGCTATTACTCTGAGCTGAATGTGTTCTCTTTCCTGTGGGGTTTTCTTCTGTTGCCTGTGGACCCTCCATTTGCCTCAACTATGTTTTTAATTTGTTGAGCACCCACTGCGTTCTAGCCACTATGGAGGGAGACAAAAGATGACAAGATTTGGTCTCTACGTGAAGGAGCACACAGTTTGAGTGGGAAGAAGCATGAAAACCATGGAAAGCTAAATTATAGCGAAGGAGTCACATAACAAGACCCAAGAGTGGTTCATCGTCAGAGATGTTACAAGGCAGAGATTCATTAGCAACTGACTGGCATTACTAATAAGAATGATACTATCAGAGTGAAGAGAGAACGGGCGGGCTGCAGGGATCAGGGCAGACTTCCTGGGAGAGGTGGGCGGTGTGGCAAACCCTTGACACTCATTCTTTTTCAGCAGGCTTGGAATGTGGGGACAACTGTCCCCATTCTTACATATGACAAAGGCCCAAGCCACACAGCTGGTAAGTTTGGATCAGAATCCAGGCCCATCTGCATCTACACTCTTTCTGTTAGAAACCCTGTCTCCATGAGCGAGGCTTTAAAGGTGCGGTTGGACTGACAGAGGGAGAGGGGAGCTATAAACAAGAGTGTGTGTACATAAGGTAATAAGCAAAGACCCTACTGAGTGGTGGGGCATGGAGGCCACCAGCCTGCTGTGGGGAGTAGAGCCCACAACCCTGGACTCCTCGTGGGGCGGAGGCCTGAGCCTCTGGAACTTGTATGTGCTGACTGCTGTTCCTTGCTCTCTCCTTGGAACCTCTTCTCACACTCAGGAGCCTCTGATTGCTTTCCTGGCCTTGAGTTGGAGGCTCCTGGAGGCTGGTTAGACTGGCATCTCCCAAGAAGACCTGCTCAATTCCTAAGTGAGAATAGTAACGATGACTACACCATCCCACACCTGTGTAATACTTTGCCATCCACAGTCTTTTCACTTGAAACCTGAAACAAACCATGAAGAAAGACATTGTGGTGGTTGGGCAAGGTCCAGGGCCCCTGGCTACTTCTGCTCAGACTTCAGAGGACAGGCCAAGGACAAGTTCCCTGGGTAGGTCACTCACTGTTTACCATTTTGTGTGCAGGCACATAGTAGGTACTCAATAAACATTTGTTGAGGCCCACCCTGTGTGTGCGCCCCTGATTCCAGCACCTCCGCAGAAAGCAAGCAGCATCCTTAGACCTTCCCTTCTGAAGTTTGTTCAGTGTCTTCGGCCTGTGGTTCTGTGCCCAGTGGCTCCATGCCAAAGTCTGAGCAGTGGCTGTTGCAAAGCCTACGTACATTTACAGTTACTGAGTTTGAGCTTGAAGGACATCCTGTTTTATTTGTTTGGCTAGGCTCTCTGGGTTTAATTTCATTTTACATAAGAAATTAAATAATCACACCCTATCTCTTCTATTATCCTTTTTCTGGGTGGTAAAAAAAAATATATATATATATGTATCACATAAAATTTGCCATTTTAACCATTTTTAAATGTGCAATCCAAGGGCATTAATTACATTCAGAATATTGTACAAACATCACCATATCTAATTCTAAAACTTTTTCATCACTTTAACAGAAACTCTGTACCCACTAAGCAATAGCTCTGCACTTTGCCCTCTGTTAGCCCCTGATAACATCTAATCCACTTTCTGTCTCTATGAATTTGATTGTTCTATATACTTCATGTAAGTAAAATCATAATATATTTGTCCTTTTGTGTATAGTTATTTCACTTAGCACAGTGTTTTTAAAGTTTATCTGCACTGTAGCATGTATCAGAATATCATTCCTTTCTATGGGTGAATAACATTTCATTGAATGTATTAATATATAGTATGTTTTGTTTATTGATTCATCTGCTTATAGATACTTGGGTTGCTTCCATCTTTGATTATTGTGAATAATGTTGCAATGAACATTGGTGTAAAAGTATCTGAGTCCCTGTTTTCGATTCTTTTGGGTATATACCTAGGAGTGGAATTGCTGGGTAATATTCTAGGTAATTCTATGTTTAACTTTTTGAGGAACCACCAAAATTGTTTCCCACATCCTGACCAACATTTGTTAGTTTCATTTTTTTTTTATTGTAGCCATTCTAATAGGTATGAAATGGTATCTCTTTGTGGTTTTGATTTGCATTTTCCTAATGACTAATGATGCTGAGCATCTTTTCATGTGCTTATTGGACACTTGTATATCTTTTTTGAGAAATGTCTGTTCAAGTCCTTGGCCCATTTTAATACTGGGTTATCTTTTTGTTGCTGACTTGTAGGAGTTCTTCGTTTATCCTGGATATTAAACTCTTATCAGATACATGATTTACAAATATTTTCTCCTATTCTGGAGGTTGTCTTTTCATTTTCTTAATAATGTCCTTTAATGCATAAAAGTTTTTAATTTTGATGAAGACTAATTTATATATATATATTTTGTTTCTTATGTGTTTGGTGACATAGCTAAGAATCATTGCCAAATTCAAAGTTAGAATGATTTATCCTTTATGTTTTCTTTTAAAAGTTTTATGGCTGTAAGTGTTGTTGATGCATTTTGAATTAATTTTCGTGTGTGGTATAAGGCAGGAGGTCCAACTTTATTCTTTCATGTAGGGAAATCCAGTTGTCTCAGCACCATTTATTGAAGAGATTATTCTTTTCCTGTTGAATGGACTTGGCACCCATCAGCAATCAATTGGCCATAGATGTTTGGGTTATTTCTGGACTTTTGATTCTATTCCACTAGTCTATATGCTCATTCCTATGCCAGGAGCACATTGTTTTGATTACTGTAGATTTGCGGAAAATTTTAAAGTTGGGAAGTGTGAGACTTACAACTTTGTTCTTTTTCAAGATTGTTTTGACTACTCAGTGCCCCTTGCGATTCTATTTAAATTTGAGGATTAGCTTTTCCACTTCTGCAAAAAGGTTTTTGGAATTTTGATAGGATTTCTTTGAATCTGTAGATTGCTCATTAAGCTGTCTTGACATCCTAACAATATTAAGTCTTCCTACCTATGAATGTAGAATGTCTTTTCATTTATTTAGATCTTTAATTTCTTTCATCAATGTTTTGTAGTTTTCAGTGTACAAGTCTTTTACTTCTTTGGTTAAATTTATCCTTAGGTATTTTATTTTTTTAATACACTATTGTAAATGGAATTGCTTTCTTAATTTTCTTTTCAGATTGTTCATTGCTGGTGTACAGAAGCACAGTGGATTCTTATACATGACCATACACCTGCTCCTTTGCTGAATTTGTTTATTACTTCCAGTGCCTTTCTTGTGAATTCTGTGGGATTTTCTATATATAGGGTCATGTCATCTATGAACAGAGAGTTTTATACTTCTTCTTTTCTAGGTTGGATGCCTTTTATTTCTTTTTCTTGCCTAATTACTCTGTCTAGAACTTCCTGCCAAGGTTGAATAGCAGTGGTGAAAGTGCTTATTCTTGTCTTATTCCCCATCTTAGGGGGAGAACCTTTCTGACTTTCATCACTGAGTATGATGTTAGCTGTCTACTGCCTTCTTGATGATGGGCCTCTCCTAGGGGCCTGGGTTGGGTGGGGACAGGGGCACTCATCTGCTTTGTTACCCTGAAAAGAGGCTTATCCTGATGGAGAATCATATTTTGAGCCTTGTTCAGAGAAAATACCCACTAATTAGGAAATATCAATTTCATGGCAGCACTAATCACACTGTTAAAATGTCAGCTTAACATTTGTTAAGCTCCTACTATGTTGCAGGCATTTTTGTTACTTCGTTTGATCCTATTACAGCCCTAGGAGACAGGCTTTTTATTATTACCACCCACATTTTAAGGTGAGGAAATGAATGCTAAGAGGGTATGGTGGTTCATACAGCTGGGAAGTGTTCATAGGAAGTTAGGTCTAAGTGGTACATTTTCTGATTCATAAGTGGACTTGTTCTCTGCTCAGCAGTTCTCAAGGCGGGAGAGAGAGAGGACTGCCCTTCTTTGTGGGGTGAATCAGAACCTCCCAGGAGGTTGGAGGAGTAGAGAAGTCTTTCTTAAAGATACTGCCACCCCTCAGCTTGTTCTGATAAATCACTTCTGGAGTCTTCTGTCTGCATTAGAGATTCACTGCCATAAGAATCCACTGTGACTGACAAGAGCTCACTACAACCCTCAGGGTGTGCAGTGGGAAAAAAGGTTGGGAACCACTGCAAACCACGGCATCTTCTTTCTTTCATGAAGTTGGTGTTGCCTAGTCAGCCAGAGAAACTTGTGGAGTTGATTCTGTCAGAAGGTTCCAAGAGGAAACTCTGTGTGAGGATTGGGAGCAAATTCTCCACAGGGCCAGGCAACGTTTGTCCTACCCGAAACCCCTGTACTGTTAACTCGGTGGTAATCAACACTCTTGGGAGATTAGCTTTATCAGGTAACTGCAGCCACAGGTATCTGGATAATTCATAGCCAATGGTTAGTTTCTGCCTCAAATTTCTGGGTCACTAGGTTGTGTAAGATCCTATTCTGAACAGTGTTATGAGACCCAGCCAGCGGTCTCTGTCCCTCTTCCCTGCCCCTTTAAAAAGAAGTGGTGAGCATGAGCCTGGAAGGCACCGTTGCAGTTAAAGGGTCCTCTGGTTTTCTGAGTCTTGACGCTGGGTGCCAACTCTCAGTGTGACCAGGACACAGCAGATGTTGCTGCTGATGGTCTGATTGGAAGACTCCTGTACGCAAAAGTCCAGATAACTCAGGGCAGAGGAAGAGTACATTTTTTGCTCTCTCGATAGTTTGAGGTTGACTTTCCTCTTTTTCTTTTTTTTGCTTCATTTTTGCACTTTGGGTGGGAAGAGGAGTATAGGTGAATTGAATTCCCTGCTTCTCCTACCCTGGTCAAAGCAAGGTTTGCTGAGCTTCCTCTGCCAGTGTAGGGCATTTCAGTGCCTTATGTTTTTAAGCCCACATTAGAGTCATCAGTTCATTATGGGACTTCCTGGGCTGCAGATGGCCACAGGGACAAACCCACCAAGAGGTACATCTATTGAAATTCTAAGCACTCACGTATAAACAAACAAAACCAAGAGAAGAGGGGTAGCCTGTCCCCAGCCTCCCAACCATCAGCCTTCTTTAGATTAAACTCAGCAGGTCTTTATTGTCTAAATTCAATTTAACAAAAATCTGCGTCTGTGTAATGATTTAGCTAAGCTGTAGTTCTTCTCTTCAAATAAATCAAAATCTGCTTGGCCACTCGATGGGAGCAAACTCCTCTCTGAAACAAACTCCTTTCATCCCTTATTTCTCTGTCTCTCTAGGCCACTTTCTTCTCCCATCCTCCCACCTGTCCCTGTAATCTCCCAGGCTTGAAATCTTGGAGTCTCCCTTCTCCCTCCCTCTCCTTCCTTCCCTGATTAATAACATAACATACATCTCCCGTTGCCCAGCACTGTCCTGGTTTACGCCTGTTTTCCCAGCGTAATTGTTAATAGCTCCCTTTTCACTCTCAAAAGTGCCCAAGTTTGGGCAATAAATTAAATGGTCAACCAGTCCATAACCTAACAGAGGCCAAAGCTGTCTTCCCATCCATGCCTGGCATGTCACCGCCTCCCCAGTGCCACCTCCCTAGTTCAGAGGCTGTCACCTCCTGCTGGACTGCTGAGACTGCCTTTTCTCTGGTGTCCTTACTGTGCCTCTCATTTCAATCCATTCTGCAGGTCATTGCTGCTTAATTCTCTCAAAGTACAGCGATCTGCCGCTCACTCTCGTGGTTCCTGGTTGCGTACCGGATGGGATTCAGACATCTCAGCCTCGCACTTAAAAACCCTTCATGGCCGGTCCAGCCTCTGCTTTGGTCTCCCCCTTTCATTTCTCAGAATGAAATCTCATTTCCACTCTAATTGGTTGATGCCTTGTCCCCTGTCCCTGCCCCGTGATGGCCACCTGTGTGCATTTGCTCGTGAAGGTCCACTTACCTGGGCTCTCACCCTGGCTGTTCCCACAGATGCAAATCCGAGCCTGCATCCTTCAAGCCCGGTGTCAATTCCCACCTCCTAAGTACAGCGCTTTGTGACCAGCCCATCCCTGAGCACTCTCTCCTCCTCTGAACTCCTTGGCCTAGAGCAATTATCGTCTGCACAATTCATTTGGCATCTAATCATGTACTGCCTCATGATTTTCATATATTGCTATCTTGAACTAGGGCTGAAAATATTTGCTGTAATTTCACTTTTTGTTCTCAGATGCCTGCCTGTCTCCTCAGTGAAATTGTAGGTTCCCTGAGGACAGGAGCTGTGTCTTCTTCATCTTTTTATTCCTCATGGTACCAAATGCCTAGTAGGTATAAAATAAACACTTTCCAGGAAACCTTAATAGGTATTCATTTAGGAATCTTTGGACTTAAAGGACCTTTATAATTCCATAGTTTCAACTCTTATTTTGCAGAAGAACAAAAAAAAAAAAAAATGAGGAGACTTGCTCCAGGAGACCTAGCTAATGCAAGTGGCGCAGGCAGGATGCAAATGCAGATCTTGTCATTCGAACTCCAGGGTACTTTCCGGGCACCAGGCTAGCGCATGTGTGTCGATTTTGTTTTGTGAGTGGATTGTATGCACTTTCAAGGATGAGTGGGAACTTAAAAGGCAGAAGAACAGAAATGTGAGCAAACCAGGAGTGTGGCATGGCCTCAGCAAAGTCCTGGAGGTGGAAACTCACTCAGTGTGATTTTAGGGGCACAGCCATTAGGGCCAAGATAATTCCTGCGGAAGGGCGTGGCGGGGCAGGTGGAACAGAGAAGACCTGCAATCTCGTGATTTGGGGATTGAGTAGTCTGTCACAGAGCAGCCACCTGCCAGCGCCTTGCATGAGTGTCCTGTCTCTCGACTCCACTGTTCAGAAGTTGTGCTGGGGTGTGGGGTGGAGTGTGGAGTTGGGGTGGCCAGTCGGGAGGGCTGGAAGAGGACATGGGAAATGCCTGTTCAGAGGCGGCTGGGTCATATTTGCTTTGGGTGGTGACGAAACTCTACCGCAGTAGTATTGAAAAGCATCCCCGGTAATGCTGTTATGTATAGCTTTCAACTTTAATAAGGTGTTGCGAAAACTATGAAAATACATATAACTAAAAACACATTTCACTGGAAGCTTGATCTCGAATCCCTTTCTACTGCTCCAGTGTGGTGCTTCGTGCTGTCAATAGAGCTGTTAAAACACAATGGAAAGTGGGTAATTGTGCATTATATGGCTTTTGTTTTCTGTGATGAAATATCGACATGCAGAGAGGGATTATCCTGGCAGAGGGCACTGTGAGGATATGTGAGGGGGAGGCTGGGGGCTTGGGGCAGGAGCGCCGCAAGGACAGAGGGTTAGAGAGCAGGAATTTGGCTCCTATTCCAGCGGGGCTCTCAGAGTCTTGGTTTTTCTAACCATAAACCTGGGAAATTCGCACATCTTGCCTACATGAGGAGGCTCTGAGCTGATCACCAGGGTCGGCGGCGGCAGCAGCGGTGCGGGCGGACACGGCTGTGTGCTCATTCACAGGCCTGCGGCTGCAGAATGTGTCTGAAGGCAGTTCAGGGAGATAAGGGCAAATTAAGTCAGGCCACAGGCGCTGCAATTGTTTCCCCGGAAAGCTGGGCCAGCGTCCATCACCGTGTCCTGCTGGCGGGAATTCATAACCTATGTCCTTTAACCTGCCGCTGGGGAGCCTGGCAGGAGCTGAGTCTGGGGACAGTGGAGACTCACAAAAGTGCCCTCTGCCTAGGGCACGCCTGTTCCTCCCACAAATAATAACAACAGTGAAATAATAATAGCTCCCCTTTACTGAGTGCAGTGTGACAGGTGCTTTATGTACATATTCTTACTTAACTCTTGCGGCAGCCCTGGAAGGGGGGTGGCAGCCCGTTTTCTAGATGAGAAACTGAGGCCAAGCTGGGGGCCTCTCTGCCTTGTCTCCTGAGTCTCCAGCCTCTCCCTGCTTCAGAGGGCCCCAGAAAGGGAAAGACACCTGGCGAGCACGCAGGAACCCACGGCCAGCCAGGTCGAGGGGGTTTGGTCTTGCTTGTTTGGGGGAAGGAATCGGCAGGGGCGGGCAGGGAAAGCAGCTGTGAGGTGTCCGTGGGCTTGGGCTGTTAGTGTGAGGGGAAGATTGCCCTAGGTGACCTGATGGCTGTCCTGGGGTCACCGGGACAGTCCCCTGTCTCTGCACAGGTGAACCACTTGCTGGGAGGGGACCCTCAGGTCACTTCTCTCAGCTGTGCAGCATTACGGGCTCTGCCATCGAGTTTGAGGGACGACCTGTCTCTCTAGATAGATTACATTTGGTTTGCTCAGAAGGCATTTATGGCTTTATAAAGCTCTTAAATTGGCTCTTTTCCCCCCTCAAAACATTTCTTCAAGCTTACAAGGCCAGTTTTAGAATAGCAATTACCAGCTCCAATATCCCCCAGCAAACTCACGCTGTGCTGTTGTATATAAACTGCTTGGGACATTTGTAATGCTGCCGCACGGCGTATCTGCGCGGCGGAAAGCCCTGTCTCTGCTGAGGAATGCGCGGGGGCCCTTTCTCGGCTCTAATTTATGGGCCACATAAAACTCTGTGAAGTTGCCCTGCATCTTTCTGAGGCAAAGTTGAGGTTTTTTACTGTTTCAAGCTGCTAATTTTTTCCATTTAAAGCCAGCCTTCTGTCCGTGCCAGCGTGCACGCGTGCATACAAGTGGGCCGCTTTAATTTATATGCCTCTTTTTCTCCCTGTAAGGCTTGTAACTTACAAATGTGTGCGTGACACACAGCCAGTTCTTCCTTATGCCAGGATGCTTTGGCCACTTTGTCCCGTGGTGTGGTAACTCGGACCCTCCTACCCCCATCCTCAAATCCAGGGACAAAGTAGCCCCAGTGCAGTGAGGGACTATGACCTGGGAACAGGAGCTGACAGGGACTCACTGTGTGACCTGAGGCCCAATGTCCTTACCTGTAGGATGAGGGCTGAAACGAGAGGAAGCCCTGTGAGGGTTCAGAGCATGGGAGGTTCAGAGCAGAGGATTAGGATTTAAGGCCGAATGGAGCGCATTCCAGACGTACTACCTTGGGCAAGCCTTGTAACCTTTTTAAGCCTCAGTTCCCCCATTTGCAGGATGGGAGGAGGATTATAACTTTCTCGCCAGGGTGTTGTACCAAGTATGCTAATGACTGTGAAGGCCCTCTGTAAGCTAAGGCGATATCTAAGGGCTGGTTGGTAGCTATTCCAAGCTCTAAGCTGCTGGCAGGGCCCCCTAGCAGAGGGAACGGCCAAGAGCAATGTGATGTCTCAGGTCTTTCCAAAGTCAAACTAGATGCCGTGTGTGAGCCCTGCTTCCCTGGTCTCCGCTGAGCCCTGCATGGGGAGCTGTTGTGTAACGCGTAGAGGCAGAGCTCTGCGCACGGCTCCTCCTTTCCCACCAGGGCCCTCTGGGCTCAGAGAGATTTCTGATCCCTTGATAAGAGCAGTTGGCACCCCCTTCCCCAGGTCGGCTCCCCCTCAGCCTTCCTCGGAGCGATAATCCTCTCCTGGTCTTTGCCTTTGCCAATGCTTCTCACTGGGAGATAACACAAGAGGGTCTTTCCAGGGTCTCCTGAGAACCAAGAGGATGTTCAGTAGATTGTGGGGATTCACAGGCAGTGAGGTTTATAGCTCCCAGTCCCCTACCCATACCCTAGCCCCATAGGAGTGTCGTCCTTACCACACGGGAGGGTCCTTACCCTCTGTCCTCACAGCAGGGGAACTTGGCCCTCCCGCCCCCTGGCCTGGGGTTGCACTGACAGGAGGGGGGTGCTCAGCTCTCCGTGCAAAGGACCCCCACATCCCACTCTTGCTTAATGTCCCTGAGACCTTGTCCCTTCTCTTTAACTGCTTGCTGCTGGAATGCTCCTGCTTGGATGTTTTGCCACAAATGCAAAACTTCACGAGTTTAAAACACACTCATTCAATACATTTTTAGCGAAGGGAAAGATGCTGTCATCTATTGAGCCTCTACTATATGCCAGGCGGCGGGCCAGGTGCTTTGTATGCTCCAGATAATTTAATCCTCCCCACAAACCCTCCAGGTAATAATAACTCACCTGTGTTTAGCACCTGCAACATGCCAGGCACTGTTCTGAGCTCGTTACGTGAATTCAGTCCTCCCAACACTGCTATGAGGTAGGCACTAGTGTTATCCTCTTTTACATTATATTTGGAAAAACTGAGGCGTGGAAAGACTAAGGAACTTGTCCAATGCCACACGGCTAGTAGTTTGGGAAGATGGGATTAGCATCCAGGGAGTCTGGTTCCCAGCCTGAACTCTTAACCACACAAGAAGCATTTCTTCTTCAAGGGTGTATTTATTATCACTGCACCTTAATTTTGCCCCACCTACACTTCCATACGTTTGGATGTAAACACTGATATTCAGACTGGGAAGAAGCAGAGCCAGAATTTGAACCCAGGCTGGTCTGCTCCAGAGTCTCTGGTCTTACTTTGCCTCTACTCTCTCTCTTACTGGTTCAACACACATAGTTTTCCTACCCTCAGTTCATAATATTTTAAGCAGGTGGGTGATATGATACAACTAAAAGCTTTTAAGAAGATGAGGATGGTTTGGAGCTGGGAGGTCAGGGCAGCAGGAGAAAGGGGGAGGTGGGGAGGTGCGGGTCCAGGCAATGAAAGAGGAGAGGTTTGAGAGCTGCTCTCAAGAAACAGCAGAACCTGGTGACTGACCAAGTATTGGAGGTCTGCTGTGGGGTAGAATCTCCAGCCTGAAGACTCAGTGGGCTGACACGCTGTTTATGAAAATGAGAG
This sequence comes from Avahi laniger, assembly GCA_963575035.1. NCBI lineage: Eukaryota > Metazoa > Chordata > Mammalia > Primates > Indriidae > Avahi > Avahi laniger. The sequence continues at coordinate 13,607 of CAUYSK010088555.1, read as the reverse complement.
AAGTTCTCGTGGGACAGGGGTCTCATTTTTACGTTGAGTTTGAGTCGTCATGGAAACACCCAGTGGAGGAGTGCTGGCAGCAGATGGCAATGCCTGATAATCTCTCCAACCTCCAACATTGATTTTTGGGCATCAGGGTTCTCAAAGTGTTTGGGTCATGGCCTCTTTGAGAATCTGACGGCATGATGGATTCTCTCCCAAGGAAATGTGTGCACACATGCACAGTCTGTTGGCATTGTCCCAAACTTGGAATGCCTAAGACAGAGGGACTCCGGGCTAAGAACACTGGGTTGGGCCTCTGTCCTGGCCGAGAGTGGGAAGCTTCTCCACCACGAGGGGCGACCACCAGGTCTGCTTCGGAAGCTCGGGAGTTGACATTCTGCATGGTCCGGCTTCATCTTTGGATATTGGGCATGGGGGTCAGTGCTGAGGTCCTCAGAGGTGAGACTTCTCCATTGAAAGCATGTAGCTGGCAACAGTGTGGGTGGGATTTCCTCTGGGATCCTGGGCCCACAGGAGTGTCGGCAGGATCATTTTCCCTGTGTGTATTGCTTTGTGGCCCCAAACCAGGCCCTGAGGTCTTTTCTTCTCAGTCCCTTGTGCTGCTGAGTGCTGTGTGTCAGGGGCTGGCTAGGCACTGAGCTGCCTTCTCTGTGGCTCCCTGAGGACTGTAGGTCAGGGTAGGGCCAAGGCAGGGCCTGAGCCAAGGAGACCCTCCTCTGTTGAGTCCACCGTCTGTCTCCGTAACCAGATGCCAAGTAGTTGGAAGCTTTTCCCTCATGGGGTCTCCCCAACGCCCTCACCGAGATGCTCCAATCTGTGTGTTTCTAAGCAGGCTCTTGGTGGGGGAGAGTGGAAGGTCATTGTCAGGGAGACTCCTAATATTCAGAGGCAGTGCAGCGGGGAGGAAGATCTGGAAGCCAGGGAAGTCAAACCTGGGTCAAACCCTGCTCCAGTTTCTCCTGTGACCTTGGGCAAGATGCCTCACCTCTCTGGGCCCGAATTTCCTCATCAGCAGAACAAAGGCACTGGACCCAGTCATGTCTAAAGTCCCATCCATGTTAATTTTGCATGATTCCAAGTGTTGGTATAGAAGCCCAGGGTGCCTATAATGGCTACAGGGAATAAGACAGCCCTCATCGCTAGTGAAGATAAAAGGCACCCCTCCTCCTGAGCAGGGGGTCGGGGCTGGGGGTTTGCGCTGTATAGCTGAGGAGACCTTTGCATTGGTGCTCGGTATGAAGCTGTGAAGAAGGTACTTCCCTGAGATCACCAGATTTTACACTGTGTAAAGTAGGGTAGCCATGAGCTATGTGGCTACTTAGATTTAAACAAATTAAAATGAACTCACATTAGAAATTCAGTTCCTTGGCCTCACTAGCCATGTTTCACATGTTCAGTAGCCACATGTCTGTCACTGCAGAAAGTGCTGCCCCAGGAGTTAGCTCTGGCCGGAACCCCTGCTTCTCTGAGGGGGACAGAGCTCTTGCTTAGCCCAGGAAGGCGGATGTTTGGAGCAGGTGAGTGATAACACTTGGGGAGGCCTTGGTCCTGAGTAATGCATTATGTTTGAGATGGGAGGGAGCTGAAATTTCTCAATTAATTACAGCCACTGTGACCTTCAGATTCATTTAATTACTGCCCAGCCCTAGGGGGGTAGGTGCCCTGGCACTGCCCACACAGGTCCTCTCAGCCTCCCTACCAGGTTGCAGAAGCCAAGGGTCAGGCCACCCAGATCCTTGAGTAGGGATCTCTTTCTGAACTCCCATATGACTGGGGACCAAGAGAGGCCGGTTCTTCTGCCCCACAGCTGCCTGCGAGACAGGCTCTGCCCCTGGTCTTCCTCAGGAGTCCCCAGCTGCCTGTTGAGGCTCTGTTGGGGCCATGGAAGGGAGAGTTTCATGCTGGGGACCTCATGACAACACAGCTTTGCCTTAGACCCCTCCCTGCCCCAAAGCTGGAATGAAAGAGGCGTGGCCAAGGCTCTGACAGGGCAGCAGTGGGGGTTAGCTGGAGAGTGCCCAAGGAAAGGGTGCATCTCCCCAGGGGTCCTGAGTTGTAGCCACCTGTGCCACCTGTGGAACTCCTGGAAAGGTATCCTGGTGATCTCAGGGCAGGTCATGTCTGCTCCCGGCGCCATGTTGCCCTTCCTATAGACCACTGCAGCCACCTCTGTGGGCCACAGCAGCAGGGGGTGCCGTTGGAGGCACTAGGAAATCTGGCTGCTACCTCCCTACAAACCACAATAGCAGCATAATCCTTGGCCTTGCAGGGCCAGTGTAGGGCCCTCCAGGGAGGCTCCTTGGTGGAGAGCTGCTTGGTGGGGACTGGGCTTCTCCCATCTGAGTTTCCCACTGCCGTGGTCTGGGCGTAGGCCTAGTGGTCCATTCTCTTGGGACTTGTTGGGGCTCCCAGGTCTCCTGGCCAAAAAAGAGAGGAGCAGAGAGATGAGTTGTATCGGGGGCCCAGAGTGCAGTCCTCACACGGAGGAAGTAAAATGTTCCATTGTCATATCTATGGCCATTTTCTTTACAAAGAAGACAGAGAATTCTGTCTGGAATCCTGCTTGCTCCCATCAGCTTTTTGGATGGAAAGGCTGGAAAGCTTACTGGGCATGGTGGCTCACACCTATAATCTCAGCACTTAGGGAGGCTGAGGCAGGAGGATCGCTTGAGGCCAGGAGTTCGAGACCAGCCTGAGCAACATAGCAAGACTCCATCTCTAAAAAGATAAAAAGTAAAAATTAGCTGGGTGGGTGGCATGCACCCATAGTGTCAGCTACTTGGGAGGCTGAGGCAGGAGGATCACTTCTGTCCAGGAGTTTGAGATTGCAGCAAGCTATGATAATGCCCCTGCACTGTAGCCCAGGGAAGAAAGCAAGACCCTGGCTCAAAAAAAAAAAAAAAAAAAGAAAAGAAAAGAAAAGAAAATCCAGAAGGTAAAGGTGGGGTTGGGGTGCACATAACACCACACCCCATCAACCAGCATTTTCAACTGTGGGTTCCTTCTTTATCCGAGGGGTAAGAAGGATGAGGAGTGGGAGGGGGATGATTCTTCCCTTCAAAATCTGCTTTCTGGTTCTTCTTAAATATTTTCACTCCCCTCCACAGTAGTCTGGTAATTTGAGTACTTAACTAAATTTTCCTTCAGTACCAGTGAATTTTGGGGACGAGCTTTTCACAGTGTAGCAAATTCCTCAGTGCAGGTTCACTTTGATCTCCACTTCCTTGAGTCACTTTGACCTGTGACTGAGGCCTGCTCTAAGATGACCTTTCATCCTAACCCTGTAGCTCTGACCTTTGGACATCTCATGCGCAGATGCCCTCCCTCATTGCCACCCGCTTCTCCCCTACCCATGTTTGTTTGTTTGCAGATCCTTCTCCCTCTCCTCTCTCCTCATCCTCCTCCTTCCTCCTCCTCCGTCCTTTCTCCTTCACAGCAGTGGTTGTCCTCACCCATGCCCAGTCTCAGATGGCACATGGTTCTCAGCTGACCAGCCCCAGCTCCCTTGACCCTCCTCACAACTCAGTGCGTTTCCAAAGCAGCTCTCCCAGGTGCTCTGAAGAGGCCAGAGAGCTCCAGTTAGGGTGGAGTGCAGGCTGCTCCCACCATTGCCGAGGACCCCTTTGTCTTGCAAAACACTCCTCTTTTCTCACTTTCACTCAGATTCAGGAGCCCCTGCCAGCCCCACATGCTCATTCAGTACAAAATTAAATTTATTATACATCCAAGAAAAACCAGATCAGGGAGTTAAACCAGTTATCACGAAAGAAAACAACTTGGCATATTTCCCTCTCCCAGATCAATGATGTGGGGCTCCTGAGCTGTTTAAGGTTTCCCGGGCCTCTCCTTGCTACGCTTGCGGACCGGACGAGACAGCAGCAGCATCCACTCGTGGAGTGAACCCTGGCTTGGAACCCGAGCACCCGATTGCAGACTGAGTCCCAGCCCACATGGCTGAGAAGCTGGGGCAGGTGGCTCAGTTCCTCTGTGAGTGATCCCGTCTTCCAAACCATAGGGCAGTGACACCAGTGGCCTCTTAGGGCTGTTTGTGAAAAGAGCACCTTGTATTGCTGTGCAATGTATGACATCAGACCCTGGCTCCAGCCTCCCTGTCTTCCAGATGGTAACTGGGGCAGGAACCAGAAGGTCTCACTGCCAAGGCATTTTGTTCTCCATTGTCACAGCCGTTAGTCGCATGAGGAAATAAGGCAAAGGGATGAGCAGAGATTCCCCTCCAAGGGTTGGAGGCAGGGGAGGGAACAGAGAGGACCAGGCCAGCTTGCTCTCCTCCCCTGACACCTCGGTCTGTTCCTCCCCGACCTGCACCATCTCGCTGATCAGCGGTCAGCAAGTTGCTCTCACCCTTCCCTCGTTCCCACACGGCCCTGTGGCAGGCTCTGTCAATGCCACCTGTGAAGTGAGGTGAGCCTTGGCCGGACCACTTCTCTCCACTCCCTGTGCCACCCCTCGGCCCCAGCCCCTGCCTGCAGTGCCTCCAGCCGGCTTCGCCCTTCCCCTCTGCCCTCCATCTCTTCTCTCCGCTGGAGCCAGGGCCGTCTTTCATACCTGTGTTTCTCCTTCATCGGGCCATCGCCGTTTGCAGTCACATATTCATCTGCGTCATTTGGAGTGGAATGCCTCACTTGCCCATTTGACGTGCTTCTGGAGGTCAGGGACAGGGTCTGAAATGCTGGTCGCTGCGTCCTCGTCCTCGGCGCCCTTGAGAGGAGCTGTGGGGCAAATGAGTGAATGACGCAGGCAGGGCACTTGTTGTTCCCTCTTGCCTCTCTTGTGAAGGGATACCGCTCTAGAATGTGCGCTTCCCACAGGCAGAGTCTGCCTCTTTTGCACACTGATGTTCCCTTAGAGCCCAGAACTGGCAAACCGAGGGACTAGATAAAGTTTGGGTGAGTGAATTGCAAGGCTCTGAAGGGCTCCACTGTCCTTAGATTCAGTCTGGAGTCATCTTTTCTGTGACGTCATTCCTCATTCCAGCTTCGTCCTTGGTTTCCATGAACCCTTTCTGAACTGAGAGCTTAGGCTGGGGCCAAACCCAGAGTGCTGCTGGATTGTGTCCCTGCTACCCCTGAGGAGGGAGCAGGGTGTTCCCTGGCACTTCCTAGTCAGGTGTGGGAGACAGGGGAGGCATGCTGGGGGCTCTCGAGTGAAGAGTGAAGCGCCCTGGCTGCTGAGCGCAGAGCCTTTGGCCGCATGAACTCTTAGGAACCGCTGTGCCCCCTGGAGTGATACCCAGTGCAGCTAAAATCCTTCCCAGATATCGCTTTTTTCCTTGGTTAAAAAAAAAAAAAAAAAAGAAGCAGCCCTACACTCCCTAAGTTCTCAGGACTCCCCGGAGGTGTGGAAAATACCTGTACAGAATGGCCACAGAAGAGAGGGCCGAGCCCTGGGGGCAGGAGGATGCAAGGATGGCTGGAGAAGGTACCTGGGTGCCGTGGGCTATGCTTCCCTGTCCTTCCCCGAGCTGCGGTTTCCACCTGCGAAAGGGAGATTGTGCCACCTGCGTGGCTGCCAAGCTAAGGCATATCTGACAGATTCACGAGGAGCAGGAAGTGCGACAGCTGGAAAATGGTTATTTTTCATCTCACACGGTCAGGAAAGCCCCAGCCCCAGCCCCTCCCTCTCTCCTGTTATTAATGGCCATGTGGACCAAATTCCTCAGCCTCGCTTCCTTGAAGGTTGGCTCCCAGAGCCTTATCTCGGCACTCGCTCCCTTTCGGTCTCTCTCCTGCTGCGTAGGCATTTCCCCCAAGAGCTCAGGGCCGGGGAAGAATGTGCGTTCGGGGGCAGTGGGCTCAGCTGGGAGGCTGGGGGTCTCAAGCTGCCTTGTGGCTGCTCCGCAGGGTCTGGTGGAGCCCCAGCCTCTGGCTGTGACATACAGCCCCCTTCATGAAACCAGACAGAATTAAGCCTTTTGTTTCCTGTTTGCTAGGCCGGCTTAAAGAAAACACTGAGGGTCCTTGGAGCTGGGGCTCCCAACAAGACGGCCTTTGTATTCATTTAATTAATCAGTTAGCGGAGGGGAAGGAGAGGAGGGAAGTTCATGTTATAAATACATGTTTTTCTTTGGCTCCCCCCAAGCCCCCTTGCAAAAGATAGGGCCTGAATGGCATCACGTGGAGAGAGCCCTCATCTTGCCCTGGACATGCTGGAGGCCAGAGGCCAGCCAGGCTGCAGCCGGGACCCCCTGCGCCTTGTCCTGCCCCCTACTGCCCCAGGGCCTTAGCCCTGATCTTATGATCCTGGGGAAATGCTAACGGCCGCTGGCATAGGGGGTGGAGGGGTGGCTGCCAGCTCTAGACCCCATTCCTCCTCTGCACCCCTGCACCCTCCATGGATGAGGTGCCTACACTGCCACTTGGGGGAAATGTCTGTCCCAAAGAGGCCTGGGCAATCTGCAGGTGCACCACAGAGGGAGCAGAGGACAGGCGGGGCTGGCACCAAAGTGTCCAGGCTGACAAAGCACTCAGCCCCTCCGAGGGCTCACTGCGGCCCAACCAGTGTCTGCCGTGCCCACCTTCCGTTCGAAACTTCTGGAGTGCCAGGGGACAGAGAAACGAAATCGCACTCCCGGGGCTCTGCGAGGGCCGCAGCTGGGGGCAGTGAGTGATTTTGGACAGATTCCCTCATGCCCCTTCCATCTCTATGGGGCGTTTTGTTTTGTTATAGCTTCCTTCGATAATACTATTTAAACAAAACCAGTTTTTTTCTTTTTAGAGATGAACAAATTTACTTACCATTCTTCCACACACACAACCCCAAACCGAGCTGCCAGATATTTTTAGAATTTAAAAAACTTTTCACTATGGGGTAAAATTCCTAAATATATGGCCTTGGGAATGGGATTTCGCCGTGGTAAATATTTCCGTATGTGCTCCTCACTTCGGTTCTTAGTTGGAATGCTCTGGTGTCTGGTGACCATGGCTCCAGGATTTTGGAATATACTACTCAGAAAATCCCCAGATCTAGCCAAAAGGTAGAAGGTCCAGGGTTTGGACTTCACCTCAGACTCTAAATATTTATTTAACTTGTCAGGCCATCAGGCCAATTGCAAGGTGGCTTGAGGTTCCTGTTTCCTGCCTTGGCCCTTCAGGGAAGACAGCAGAGGCCAGGAGGTGGGCAGAGCCGTCAATGTTCTGTGGGGTCAGCACTTTGAGGCATCGGTTTTCTCTGTCCCTCTTCAGAGGACATTCTTCCCCTCTCAGCCACTGAGAGAGGCCCACGGTTTCAAACCACAAACCCAGATGCCCTTCCTCTAGGGGTTTTTGGGAGCACAGTCAAGCTAGGCCGAGCCCTGGGTGAGGTTGTCTTTCACTAGCTAGCCAGCAAAATGCCTGGATTCGTACGTGCCTTGGGCCACCCAGCAAACTATTCCATTTAACTTATTGAGTGGCTGACTGGGGGGTGTGTCCATGTGTGCCCATGTCCCCTGAAAATGAGTAAAACTCAGGACTCCAGAATTTGTGTTGTCTGTGGGGTAATCTTGCATAAGCTCGTCTCTTCCCTAGCTTCATTTCCCCAGACCAAGGCTTCCCCTCCACCACCCGAGTAGGAAGAAGTACAGCCCTCTTCTGTCCCTCTGCTGAGAGGGTGGGTCATGTTGCCCTTCACTTGGGGCTCCTGGAGTTGCCTTTTGCCAAAGACGCTTGGAGAGGCAGGGAGGGCAGGGAGAGAGGTCAGACCCTGGGGAGTAGCTTTCTTTCTCAGAGTCATGTGACTCAGAGAAAAATGGGGCTGGAAGGGATCCCAGTGATCGGGGTGGTGGACAGGGTGAGAAGCAAAGGCCTCCTCCTTTTGGAGTGTAGGAAGAGTAGTTCATGGCATAGTGTCGGTGGAGTAGGTAAGGCCCTAGTTTTGGGAGTTATTGCCATTTTTGCTATTTTTTAAAAAATACTTTTATTTCTTAAAAAAAATGAAAACAAATAAATTCTTTATTTGTAGTTTTATGAAAAAAAAAAAAAGTCTCCAGAGGAGAAGGGGCCACTAATGCATGTTTCTCAGTTGCTAATGTACAAATGAACCACCAGGGCGTCTTGTTAAAATACAGGTTCTAGATCAGTAGGTCTGAGTGGAGCTGAGACTCTCTGTTTTTAACAGGCTCCTGGGGATGTTGATTCTGCTGTTCTGTGGGCCACACTGTGAGTAGCAATGGCTGATGGATTTATCAGTGCTGTGCTAAGTCGAAGTTTGCTGCTGGCTGGTCACAGGTTGACCAACTCATCCCAGTTTGCCTGGGACTCTCCCAGTTTTACCAATGGAAGTTCCTAGAAAAGTTGATTATCCTAATTCCAGACCTCTCTTCCAAGCTCATATACCTTAAAGGAACTCACTTGGGCCCTTCCCCTGTTAGATTACCCCCAGTTAGATTGTGCATTGGCCCCACTCCTGATCAGAGACAGCTCTATGCAATATTATGAGGTTTGCCTTCCTGTAAACATCCTCAGGGGTCTTCCATTGTCTTTCTCCTCCCTCTGCTAACTCTCTTTCTCCCCTTATAATACTCCCTGACTCCTCCAGGCCTGGCCAAGTCTCCTGAGCTCCCCAGGTACACCTGTGCTTGGTGCTGAGCATAAGCTGTCCGGTGTGATTGTCCATCGTGCATAGTAATGGCAGCAATGAGAATACTGTACATGTTTTACATAAAGGATCTGTCTCCAAAACTAGACTGTACACTCCCAGAGGATGGGGACCATGTCGGATCTTTCCTTGCATCCTCCGTGGTGCCTTGTGCACAGTGGTTATTAACCCTTGGAAGGCAGGGGCTTATCTTGCACAGAGCTCGTGTTTGTTACATGATCATTACATGTTACTCCTAGAAAGGAGTGAATTAGGATGCTCAATACATATTTTAATCTTGGATACTTTTTTTTTTTTTTTTGAGACCGAGTCTCGCTTTGTTGCCCGGGCTAGAGTGAGTGCCGTGGTGTCAGCCTAGCTCACAGCAACCTCAAACTCCTGGGCTCAAGTGATCTTACTGCCTCAGCCTCCCGAGTACCTGGGACTACAGGCATGCGCCACCACCATGCCCGGCTAATTTTTTCTCTCTATATATATTTTTAGTTGTCCAGATCATTTCTTTCTATTTTTTAGTAGAGACGGGGTCTCCCTGTTGCTCAGGCTGGTCTCAAACTCCTGACCTTGAGCGATCCACCCGTCTCAGCCTCCCAGAGTGCTAGGATTACAGGCGTGAGGCACCGCGCCCGGCCAGCTTGGATACTTTTTGAGGCCTGGGTTCTTGGCATTTATTTTTGTATCCATTCAGCATCTATTCTGCTTATCCCATTATGCGCCTGACACATGGTGGGGCTCCCCGGGGGGCTGGATACTTTTTATTTTTAATGAAAGTGCGTTGTTGGGTGTGGAGTCCCTTCCAGACAGAACACGGAGGGGAGCTCTGGTGAAAGGCCGAGTCTGAACCAGGCCTAGATGGGCTCTCTCCCCCACCGTGGACTTCACGTGGCACCATCTTCAGTGTCTGGTAGGCCAAGCAGGCAGCTTCTTGATGGAGGGCAGAGAGTGATATTTTTTGCTTTTATGCATACTTTGTGATACCTGTTTTTGAATCCATCATTGTAACTCCATATTTTATTACATTTAAGTAAACGTTCATTTCAAAGCCATCAGCTGACTCTCATGTGGGGGGTGGGATGTTAGGATAAGGAGAGACTGGGTTATGTCCCTTTGAGCCCCAAATATTTTGCCTCTCTAAGCAGCCTCTCATCCCACCCCAGCTCCAAACATGTGCACAGCGGCCAATCTCGGCTTTTCCAGATTGCTTTAAATTAAATCACCTTACATTTATCGAGCACTTAAGATGTACAAGCACTTCAGAAGATGAAAATACAAGTGACGCCTAGTCCCTAACTGACATCTTCAAAACGTTTATCCCCTAATTTGGGAGACAAATTGTGAAAAGAAAAGTAACAATAGAAAAGTTTAATAATAATGAAGGTTACGATGCAGGAGATGTCACATGGTAGAACAGGATTCATTAGTTACTGAATGAGCAGCATAGATTTGATGTCCTGAGGGAATTCCAGGGAGAAAGCGATGGCTGTGCCCCAGGGTGTCTGGAATGACCAGGGCCGGGGCCTTGGTTGGGGTGGGAAGGAGCCAGCCGAGGCTGGCGGAGCTCAGCGCAGCCCAGCACACTTACATTCGTGGGGCACCTACTATCTTCCAGGCACTGTGCTGTACTCTGCAGGCAGAGAGACAAATAAGACAGAGGCCCACCTTCCAGGAGTCTACACTTCAGAGGGGGAACCAAGAAGGAAACTTCAAGGGCAGGGGCTGTGGGTACAGCACGGAGGAACACTCAGCTCAGGCTGACGGCTGTTGGGAAGGTCGGAAAGAGGCATGTCTGGTGACACCGAAACTGACTCGAGTAGAAAGTAGTTAGGTCAGAATGTAGGGGAGGGGGTGTTAAGCAGAGAGATTGTCCTGCACGCAAGCGCAGATGCATGGACCAGCATGGTGTGTATGTGAAAAGTAAGCCAGTCAGGACTCTGGAGCAAAAAGCCTGGTCCAGGGAGTAGCGGGAGATGGCAGGGAAGCAGCAGGGCCGGGTCACAGAGAGCCTTGAATGCTGTGCCAAGGAGCACAGAGTCCTCATAGAGCCAGTGGGGACTCTTGAAGAGGCGGCATGAAATAGTGGCAGAGAAGCAGGCTCTGGAGCCAGATGCCCGGCTCTGCCACTTGCTAGCTGGTGATCTTGGGTGAATGACTTAATCTCTTGGTGCCTCAATTTTCTAATGTGTAGAAAGGGTAAAATCATAGTACTTACCTCATTGAGGTGTTGCAAGGACTGAGTGAGAAGACTTGGGGCAAAGAGAGCTCTCAGGAAATTGTAGCTGTTGTTGGTATGAAGGATTTCAGGCCAGGAGGTGTGTTGGACAGGTTGTGTTTTAGAAGGATCATATCATGTTGGCAGTACTGAGAATGCTAGATTAATGTGGGTAAGACCAGATGCAGGAAGCCAGTGAGAAACCGATTACGGTATGGCAGGCAAGCAGCCCTGTGGGCCTGGGTGAGCGAGTGCTGCTGTGGGTAGAGGGAGGGGCGGATTCCAGAACTGATGAGAAGGAAAAATCTGTGGAGGGGGCGGGCTCTGATCTAGATGTGGCAGGGTAAGAGAAAGGAAGGATTCCAGGGAGACTCTCCGGTTTTCACCTCATGTACCGGGTGGATGGTGGTTCAGCAACGACGATGGGAATCAGCAGGAAGAATAGGTCTTCGGGAGGCCCCCTCCCTCCCTCTCTTCCTTCTTGCTTTCTCTTTCTTCTTTCCATATTGAGTTCCTGTATCTATGGGGCATGTAGTTGGAGATGTCTACCAGGAAACTGAATATGCACCTCAGAGGACATGGCTGGAGATGGAAACGTGGGCACCATTAGCCAGTGAGGGGTGCATGAGATACCCCAGGGAGCATGTGCGGAGGGGCAAGGGCAGTGGGCAAAGGCAGGATCCTGGGGAGCATAGCACTGAAGGGAAAGAGAGAAACCACAGAGGAGACACAGAGAAGACAGGAGAGTTAGGAGAAGAATCTGGAAAGGGTGGCAACACTGAACCAAAGGAGTACAAAGCTCTGTGATGAAGAATGAGACCACGGAGTCTACTGCAACAGGAACAAAAATATCCCGTAAGAGAAGAACTAAAGGAATGTTCCTCGACTTTGTTGGTGTGAAAGCCATTGGCACTCTGGGGAGAGGTATTAGTAGCAGGTCAGGGCGGGAGAGATTGGAGAAGGGTGAGGAGTGGATGGGAAGTGAGGAAGAGGTGGGAGCACGTGTGTGGGGGCTTGGCTGGCTGTGAACCTGGCTTTGCAAAAGGACTCTTGGATGGAGGAGGAGATGAGCTGGTTGCCAACCATCAGTGAGCAAAGCCCACATGTGACCCTTTGCATTGAGAACTGCTGGAGAGATTCATTTAGTCATTCATTCTCTTATCTGACACATATTTATTGCATAACTACCATGGATTTTAAAATATGATAAATGAAATTCAGTAATGGACATGTCTAATGGAAGAGATAGGGCAAGGATACAAGTAGCTGTAACACAAAGATGATAAGTATCATAGACAACATGCTATGAGTTTGGATAAGGAAACATTACTTTTCTCTGGGTGACCAAGGAATACTTCATGGATGAAATGGCTGTGAAGCTGGGCTTGAAGGAGGAGTAGGGTTCTAATTGGCATCAGTGGAAGACAGGCTTTCCAAGAAAGAGATGGGACATGCAAAAGCCCTGAGGCAGGTAGGTATGGAGTATAGCCAGGAAACATGAAATACTCTAATTTAATTAGAATGCGGCATCAGCACAGGGGTAGACTGGATACTGAAGCTGGAAATTTAAGTTGGGGCCATGTCGTGGAGGTTCTCCTTGCCAGGCTTAGGAATCTGCACTTTATTCTATGGGCCATGAGGAGCCATTGCAGGTTTTTGACATAAGTAACAAGAGAAGACTCAGTATTAGAAAGATACACTGGCATGAATGTGTAGCATAGACCATAGCATAGAGGAGTGAGTTAGGAGACTGCTGTGATTGTCTGCGAGTGCAAAGTAATGGGGGATTTAACAAGCATGTTGGTAGTGGGCAACGAGAAAGTGAATGTGAGAGACACGCACAGGAGTTGGACCAGTTAGGACTTCGAATGTGTCTATGTGGGAACGTGTTGGATCTGGGTTAGTTGGGGTAAGGTGAGAGGTGGCAGAGGTGGGGTTTGAGTGGTGGTGAGGGAGAAGTCAACAAGCATTCCTAGGTTTGTACAGCTTGGGTGGTTGGAAGAGAAGCGATACCATTAACAGAAACAGCAGAGACTAGAAGATGAGCAGGTTGAGGAGAGGGGACAAGGGTTGCCTTCTCTGGCCATGTTGCATTGAGGAGGGCTGTGGCTGAGAAATGGCCATTCCGCAGAGGAGCAGGAGTACTTGGCCATCTCAAGGGCAACGCCACTGGAGTTGTGCGCTCAGCAGCCAGGTTTCAGGCGTCAGGAGAGAATGGGAAGTGAGCACGTGGCAGCTGTGAGCGCAAATCGCTCTTTCACGAGTTTGGCAATGAACGGGAAGAGGTGGGAGGGATATAATTCCAGAGGGCGAAGAAAATGATTTTAAAATGAAATAATTCTTTACATTCATATTGTGATTTAAGAAGTACTTCAAGTCTGTTATCTTACCTAATCTTCACAACATTTAAGGGAGTCAGGGCAGGGGCTATTACATCCACTTGGCAGGTGAAGAAACTGAGTCTCTGAAGTGCACAGGGCCGACAGGTGTCACAGGTGGGATTCTGCCTTCTGGGCCAGTGCTCTTCCCACTTCACTCTAGCGCCTGTGGGACTGGGGAGACTTGGTATGCAGATCGAGGTGGGCCCAAGTAGAAGGAGATTGAAGATAGACACACGCGCACACACACACACACGCACACAAAAAGCACATGTACAGGGCCGTATGTGAATAAGCATGAGTTATTATACAAACTGAACACCCAGTGATCACAAAAAAAAAAAATGCTTTCCATATCACCAACCATGCAGCTCCCTGGACAGGAACAAAGAGGCCATTGTGTGACCCTCTCAGGAAAACTGGTC
>CAUYSK010088552.1:0-10300 GCA_963575035.1 Avahi laniger | reverse complement strand
GCTTCCCCGTGCCCCTCTGTAACCTTTCCTTCCCCTCCTGCACCCCCGTCTCTGAGCAATCGCTGATGTATATCCTGGAACTCTTGATCAGTCTGCATCTTTTAGGGTTTTACAAAGTGGAATCTCACAGCACGTACTGGTATTCTGAGGGAGGGACTCTGGCTCCGTTCACTGAGCCCAATTCCTTTGCGATCCTTTGGTGTTGTGCATGAATCAGTGGTCCATCTGTCCTTATCGCCGAGGACGGAGGATGTGCCACAACTTGTTAACGCCCCTGATGGTGCCGGTTTCAGCTGCTTCCAGTTTGGGGCTGTTACCAAAAAAGCTGCTGTGAATATTCGTGTACAAGTCTTTGTATGGACCTTTCAGGTAGAAAGGAACCCAAGCATGTGTCTACCTAGCAGTAGCACAGCTGGCTCACGTGCTAAGTGCATGTTTAGCTCTTAGAGAAGCTGCCAAACTGCTTTCTAAAGTGGTTGTTCTATTATTTTATATTCCTAACAGCTCCACATCCTCCCCAGGGCTTGGAACGGTCAAACATTTTCATTTTAGATGTTCTAATAGGTTATAGTTGCATCTCACTGTGGCTTAAATTTGCATTCCTTAGTCCAGGTGCTGTGGCTAAGGCCTGTAGTCCCTGGACTTCGGAAGGCTGGGGCGTGAGAGTCACTTGAGGGCAGGAGTTGGAGGTTACGGTGAACTGTGATTGTGCCATGCACTCCAGCCTGGGTGACAGGGTGAGACCTCTAAAGCAACAAACAAAAATGTTTATTTCCTGATGGCTAAAGATACTGAGCATTTCCTTTTTTCTTATCTGCCATTGAATATCTTCTTTTGTAAAGCCACAGTTCAAATATTTTGCCCATTTTTTATTGGATTGTTTGGGTTTTTTAAATTGAGTTTTGAGGTTTTGTTTTTTTGGGTTTTTTTTGAGACAGAGTCTCCCTCTGTTGCCCGGGCTAGAGTGCCGTGATGTCAGCCTAGCTCACAGCAATCTCAGACTCGGGGGCTCAAGCAATCCTTCTGCCTCAGCCTCCCAAGTAGCTGGGACTACAGGTGCACACCACCACGACCAGCTAATTTTTCTATTTTTAATAGAGATGGGGTCTCACTCTTGCTCAGGCTGGTCTCGAATCCTGAGCCAAGCGATCCTCCCGCCTCGGCCTCCCAGAGTCCTGGGATCACAGGCCTGAGCTGCCGCACCAGGCCTGTGTTTTGATTTTTACTCAGTTTGAAATACTTCCTGATTTCCTTTTTGATTTCATCTCAGACCCACGGGTTACTTAGAAGTGTGTTATTTGGCTTCCAGGTATTTGGCTGCTTTCCAGAGATCTTTCTGAAAAGTGATTTTTTTCTCTGCTTTTATGATTTTATCTTATTCTGCAGTTTCACTAAGAAAAATCTAGCTATTTATTTTCATTTATCCTGCTTGTTAATTACTAGTGTTTGTGGATCTGTCTGTGGACAGTGGCTTTATCATGTCTGGGAATGTCTCGATCATTTTCTCTTCAAAAGAAAAAAAAGCGTGACACTCCTTTCTCTCTCACCTGGGGCGCCGGTCAATTGTGTGCCCTTCTCCCTCCCCGGGTCTCTTCACCAGTCTTCTACATTGTCCTTCGTTTTGTGTCTGGGCCACATTCTAGATAAGTCTTTCTGATTTATCTACTAGTTCTTGGATTCTTTTCTCAGCCCCAGCAAATCTGTTTAACCCGTCGATATGACTTCTAATCACGGTGATTACATTTTCAGAAGTTCTCTGTTTCTCAAGTCTGCTGGGTCACTGTTCTAGCGTCCTATTCCCCGAAGACATTTCAAGCTTGTCTTTTATTTCCTTAAATGTGGTGAGTGTGCTAATCAGTGTGTGTTGCAATAGTGCCGCTTCTTATCCTCGGAGAATTGTTTGCCAACATCCCACAAAAGACGAGAGCATCTTCTCACAAGGGGGGAACGGCTTTGCCTCATGTTGAAAAACCATAGGCCCTATAAGCGCGTGACCTCCTCAGTCCAGACTCATAGTGCAAGGGTTTGTGGACACCCCAGGTGATGTACATAGACCAGAAGTCCCAGGAAGGGCTGGGCTATGGCTACACTGCCTGAGGGAACCCCTCCCGCCCTTCACGGCACTCATGTGACCTCCCCAACTTCCTGAGGCCTGGGCGAGGGTGACTTCTGCTCTGCCCTTACCCTGGAGGCAGAGCTCTGACCTTAACCCTAATCCGGAGGGATCTCTTTTAGATCCCACCTTGGGCAGCTTGGATTTGATGACTTTCCCTTGCCCTTGGAGACGGTGGAAACCAAAGTCACGTGTGGCAAGACGGGCTGTGTCTGTAAGCGGAGTCTCAGGGCCCAGCCACCTTTCCTTGTTTCTACTTTCCATGAAATTCCAACTTGGTAATTCCTTGCTTCTGGTCAGCTTTCCGATGCCTTTCTGGTGTCGTTTCAATGTTTATCCGGCAGTTTTTAGTTGTTTTAAGTGGGAGGAATGGTCCGGGTAACTCAGTCTCCTGTATGCACCGCTGCGTCGTTGGTTTCTCTATTTCCCACTTGCTGCGGCTGATCTGAGCTTGATTCATTCTTACATGGTTTTTCTCAGTGTGCAGCTCAGATATTCTTGTTTTTAAAGTTGGGAAAATGCAGACAAGTATGATGAAGGAAACTTCAAAGTCCCTTCTCCTCTTCCTTCCCGCATAGCCAGTGTCAGTGCCGGGGGGTCCCTGTGACGGAGGCCAAGCAGAGACCCCACTGAGGTGTGTCCACGTGCTCAGGGGCGCCTGCAGGGCCACCGGCATTCCTGCTGTTTCCTGTCCCCCTTCTCACTGAGGACTGAACTCTTATCTTTTTCTTTGCCCCAAAAAAATTCCTTTCTAAGAGGGCCTGGTGAGTCACGCCCTACAGATGATAAAATCTCAGTAAACAGGTTTTTATGATGTGGTTTATTTCCCCACCTGATTCTGATATAGCATCACATGAAGGATAGAAGACCCAGATCTTAACTCAAGTGTTCCTTTCCTCTGATTCCTGGTCTTTGGACAAAGCTTAACTCTTTCAGCCAATTATCAACTCAAGAATCCCTAAACCCACCTATAAACTGTAAGCCCCGGCTTTGAGATGTCCCACTTTTTCAGGCCAAGGCAATGTGTGCCTTGCATGTATTGATTTGTGACTTTACCTATAACCCCTGTCTCCCTGAAATGTATAAAACCAAACTGCGACCCAGCCATGGCGAGTCCACTTGCTCAAGGCTTCTTGGGCATGGCCCCGGGCCGTGGTCCTCAGATTTGGCTCAGAATAAACCTCCTTAAATTATTTTACAGAGTTTGTCTTCTCTTCTATTGACATCATCGATCTCAGAGGCAGTACATGAAGACCAAGGACATTATGTAGGACATCAGGTGGAAGGACGGGGGAGCAGGAAACACCAAAACTCGGAAAAGAGCACAGAAAATGGAACAAAGGCAGAAGAGACGCTGGAATTGGTAGTTGCAAACTAGAAAACGACCTCTAAGGTTGGTCCTATTGGCAGTTACCCAGCGATCGGGTCGTGAGGAAGCCACGAAACTCACACTCGCCGTGTCTGTTTGCAGCCTCACGTCCGCCTCCCGGGAGTGTGACTCCTACCCCCACCCAGACACAGCCGCGGTCTCAGCTTCCCTGCATGCAGGAATCGGAGGCGCCAGACCAGAGAAGATACAGGATACAAAAAGCGCAAGCCTGACACTAATGCTACTTTTGTTTTTAAAAAGGTAAAACTCCTTGACCATTTTAAGATGCTAATGATTCTGAAAGTAAGTAGATTTTTGAAATCCCTGCACTATCCCTGTTTTGAGCATCTGGCTCTTTAATCCTGCCTGTCCCAGGAACCAGCTGTTTCACAGCCCAATAATCCCATAGTCAACAACTTATGCTCAGGGTTCGTGGCAGTAGCCCCTTAAATTCCAATGCCTGGCCATGGAAATTCATCACATGGAACCCTCCGCTTCTCAAGAAGGGCCTCTGCCTCTCCGTCCTTCGTGGCTCTGACCGCGGGCCATCTGGAGGTGGCTAGATGTTAACCCTTCGGGGAAGCGTGGTCCTGAAACCTCCGTCATAGGCCCAGAGCTAACCACATCCTCCTATTCTTGGCAGTGCCAGCGAATGATGCAATTAATATCGAAGAGGTGAGAGGCAGCAGAGACGTCTTCTGTGCCAGAATCTGAGGGTGGGTATTCGGTGAGAGAAATGCCCAATTTCATACCAGGAAGCCATTTGAGAATGCGTTCGGTGTTGCCCAGCATTTCACAGATGTCCCAGAAATAACATTTCTATTATCTGATTTTCAAGTAAAGCCAAGATGTTCCCATTAACAACACTTCCTCCTGTGGTACCGGGAACACTGGGGAAGTCAGTGCAGTGTGACAATTCACGTGTGTGTCTCCCAGCAGATTTAATCTCCTGCCTTACTCACCTTTGTGTCTCCAGGACAAAAATGTCGCCCTATTTGTTCCATGTTAATAAATTGTGAATAACCAGTAAATGAATGACGTCCCCAAATGACTCATAAAGGGATGCAGAGCATGTTTATTTGGCATGGTCAAAGCAGGGGAATACTTTAGTTGGTCGAATATTTTGGTCAATATAGTGTCCTATACGCGGGCCATTGACTGCCAAAGGCTAAGGACCCCGTGCACTTGGTGTCAAAACTCAAGTGAGATAAAAATGAAGATTTAGAAAGATCCAGCAGAGGCACGTAGGACCAATGCATAAATCCACACCTGATGGAAGGAGAGAAGCCAGTGCCGACTGCATTTTGAGAAAGACACAAGCCAAGTCTCCCCTACGAAGGATTCAGACCACGCGGGCCCGGCAGTCTCCCCGCAAGGCTGAAATTCTGATCTTTAACATCTCTTTAAAGATTGGTGTCTCCTATTTGTCTATTTTTTTTCTTTTTCTTTTTGCGGTAGCCAAGAAGGAAGGCCTGGGGAGGGCAGAGGGAATTTTGTAGCTGCAGGCCCTGGAAACGCGGTCAATGCTGAGAGTAAAACCCTCACTGGTTATTCCAAAGAACAGGTGGAAAGTGACCCAGGACGGAACGAGCCCTTGTGTGAGGGCTCCTGCTCCCTCCCTGCTGCAGGAGACTCTCCGCGGGGGCTCTGGGCCATCCCACCCCATCACATGTGCCCTCTGCATACTGAGACGGTTGACTAATGATCGTATAAGTCACACACATTTCTCCACTTTGTACGTCATCGGGGAAATGCACACTAAATCAACAACAAGATGCCCCCACACACCCATTACAACGGCCAAAATCCAGAACAGGACAGCACCAAAGGCTGGCGAGGAGGTGGGACATCTTTTCACAGAAGTCACGTGTTCAATGTTACCCTCAACTCATCCAAAAAAAGAACACCCCCGTGAGGCCAGTGCTGTGGGGAAGTCAGGCTACAGCGGTGGGTGCGCGGAAGCCACCGCCCACCTTCCGGAAGGCACGCTGGCCGGGACAGACGTGGGCCTGCTGTCTCACACGGAGCACGTGGGGTCCTGGCCCACTCACAGGCTGATGGCCAAGTGTTGTCAGCATGACCTTGGCGTTGGTCCCTGGCCTCCCTGATCCTCACGTGGTGCCTCCGAGATCCCACGAGGATGACACGGGTATCTCGTTGTGGAGCCGCGGGCCCACCAGCAGGGGCCACGATCACACCACGCCCCACACGTGGCATTTCACATGAACGTATATTTAATAATAACGAAAGAACAGGCAGAAGGAGAGAAAAGCTGTGAATCCAAGTCGCTAGACTTGCCATACTTTAAAATTACCAGGCGCTGCGGGGGCGGGGGCCCTCCCCGCAGGCCCCATTTTCACCCTCGACCGACCGTCCCTGCCCAGCTCCCCTGGGAAGCCGTGAGGGGTCTGCCACATACGTTCCTTGGTGATATTTTTAAAAGCAGACAGTGGCATTTGTTTTCTCTTCCGGCATCAGGTTACTTGGGTCGGTGGTCCAGGTGCCGGCAGGGCAGAGCACACTGGCCCTTTTGGCCACTGCACGGAGACGGCCTGACCCTGTCCTGGGCCCAGAATGTGGGCAGGGAGGGCCGAAGGGCAAGGGGTCGACCGGGACCTCGGCCAGATGGAGCTTCCTTTGAGGCCAGGCCCATGAGGTCCCACAACAGTGAGACACAGAGCCTCAGACATGTGACTCAGACCCCTTGCGCCACCGACCCACACCCCAGAACCCCGCGGCCGGTGGAGTGGCCGTGAGCCCGGGTCACCCATGGCCGGAGCCCAACAGGCCTCAGTTTCCCAAGCACCAGTCGGCTGATGCAACATCGCTCAGAAGTTAGGCAGGGCCCCGAGCCCAGCAACATCCGGCTCGGCCACCAGAGGGCAGCTCTTCCCCGCAAACACGGGCACCAAGCCGCAGACACAAGAAGCAAACGTTGCATCAGGCAGACCAAGAAGCAAACGTTGCATCATCCTCTGGGCCAGGAGGAAGCCTGGGGACCTGCCTGATGACAGGGCCGAGCGCCGAGGCAGGGCGCTCTGTCCACGCAGACAGGCATCTGGCGTCCGTCCTTGTCACGGACGTCAGGCCCGACCAGAAAAGGCGCTCTGCGGGCGCTCACAGACAGGTGGTCGGTCCCGGGCTGCCGCTGTGCTGGGGCCTCCCCTGCGGGCCTGGCCGGGAGGAAGCCGGGCTGCCTGAATTCCCTCCTACCTCCCGGACAACAGTGCGTAGGAAGCTGCGTTCTTGTTCCGCAGGTTTTAAGGGGGGCTTTGGTGCAGATTTAGCCGTAGTTTTAAAGGATGGACGAGGGGAGAGCAGCACACAGCACTCGGGGTCCGCCCCCTCTCAGCGTGCACAGTCCCTTCCCCACCTGCAGACGCGACCGTGGGTGGGCACGGGGGCCCTGCGGCCCATGGGGCGTGCTGCCGGGCTTGTCTCACCCAGCAGGACAGAGGGACATTTGCAGGCTGTGAAGTCACAGGCACCTGGTATCTCTTAGGTGTCCGTGGAAACCAGCAAATTACTGTTTGCCCAACAGTTCAGAAAGCAAATGAGTGCAGGCTCGTCCCTGCTCCTGGAGAAGCTATTGCCAGGGGCCAACCGTCAGCTTGTTTATAGTCTAATCTTCCACATGGTCATCGTCATCGTCACAGCAAACAGGAGCCTGCGACCTCTGTGTGCCCCGCCAAGAGAACCTCGTGTTCGCCCCACCCAAGCCGCTCACCCCCTTCCCTGCCCCACCTCCCCGCCACCGTCACCCTCTCCCCACTGGCTCAGCCTCCTGGAGCTTTTGCCTGTGGCTCATGTTTTGGGTTTTTTTTTTCTTTTGGAATCATTTTAGGTTTGTAGAAAAGATGCCGATAGCTTGCGGCTTCTCTCCCACGGTCCTCTTCCACACCGTGGTGTATTGGCCGAAGAAGCCAACATTGGTATTGAAGAAAATGAACGTGTTTTAGCCCAAAGTATATTTCTGTGACATGTTTCAAGGTGGCTGTTTGGAGAGCAGGCCGAGAATCTGACCTGAGGCAGTCAGGCCTCTCCTGTCCGGCTCTGGGAGAGGGAGACCCGGACAGTTAGGTGTCTCTAAAGGTCAAAAGGAAACATTTGCCATCCGCTCCCTCCAAGGGGCTGCCCCGAGGTTTCGTCTGCACAATGAGAGCCCTTTGCAGGCCCGGCCTCCTCCCCTCCCCCCACCTGCCTGGCTGCTGTAACCTGATCTGCACCGTACCTGTCTGGGGCTGCGGTCAGAGCCCCATTCGGTCTGTAACCTCTAGGTGGTATATGAGCCTCCCCACGGCACGGGGGTGGGGTGATCACTGTGGTCCCGCCCCCCATCCCAGGGAAGAAAAAACTTTCAGGTGAGAGTGTCAGCATTGAACTGAGACAGCAATCACTTCCAGTTCCCACTTGAAGCTGAGTGTTTACCTCTTGAAGCAATCACCACAAGTAGCCATAAGTTAACCTAATAATGCCCCGCCAGACACAGTGGACCACGCCCTACAGCTCGACAGTGGCTGGCTGATCCCTAATCAGTGTCAGCTCAGGAAGCCCCGAAGGGGATCCCTGCCAAAGAACTTCCTGTCGGCCACTCCCTGTCCTCCTTTTTGCAGGGGCTCCGAGGAGGCCAAGGCAGGAAAATTGCTTGAGCTCAGGAGCTCTAGACCCTCTCTACTAAAAATAGAAAAATGAGCCAGGCATGGTGCCAAGTGCCTGTAGTCCCAGCCACTCGGGAGGCTGAGACAGGAGGATCACTTGAGCCCAGAGATTGGAGGTTGCTGTGAGCTAGGCTGACGCCATGGCACTCTAGCCCAGGCAACAGAGCGAGACCCAGGCTCAAATAAACAAAACAAAATCCGCTGTCTGCCGCTAATCCGAGTGTGTGCTCAGCACCACGTGATCTGGACTCCTGGGTGGCAGTCCCCCAGCCTGGTCCCAGTAAACTCTCTGCTTTTGTGAATCTTGCCTCTGCATCTCCATTTCAGGTGGACGCCGCATGCGCATTTTTATTTGTGGGCTTTTTCTCCAGTTAATGTCCCTTCTGTGAGTTGATTCCTCAGTGAACCTGCACAGGGCGAGGGGCCTGCAGTTCATTGCTGTCAGCTAAACTCCACATGAGTCCCACTGCCCCAGCCCCTCCACGCTGGCTCCGCCTGGCTACCGCAGTGCCACACAGCACACCTCGGGACTCCCACCAGCCTCCCGCTCCACCCAGGATCCTGGGGCTCAGCATCCCTCCCTTCCCCACGGCCGCACTCACATATCTCCCCACCTCTTCTCTGGACGATGACACGAGAGCAGACCCCTCCCCACCACCCAGCCTAGGGAGAGAATAAACTTGGTCCTAAAAGCTCCGTGAAGCCACGGGCTCCGGTGATAATGATGAGTCCACGTGGGGTTGTGGCTCATGACTAACGTCCACTTTGGTGCAGGACGTTGACGGCGGACAGCTGTGCGTACAGGACTCTGTGCTCTCTGCTCGGCTTTGCTATGAATCTAAAACTGCTGCAGAAAACAATAAAGTTTGTAAAAACAAACCAAAACGAAGCAAGTGCCTGTGGCTTGGCTGCCCTGGTCCACATTTGAGACCCCTGGGTAGCAAGTGTCCGGTTGCTCCTGGTCGCCCCGCCTTCACCCCCTCATGCCCCTTCGCGGGTGATTTGCATGTACCGGGCCGACCACAGGACCCATGGGCAGTCCCTGCACACGTGGAGGACCTATGTGGCCACGTACGGCTTCGAGAGTCCACCCCCGTGTGCTGTGCCCGGCCATGGACCCGGCAGCTTGTCAGCGGCAGCTATTTCTGGATGTTTGTGAAAACAGAGTCCCAGCAGGTGCCTGTCAGCAGAGAGAGCTCATAGGGTTGATCTTTAGCTGTTATTGGGAAAATTATGGGATTAGATGTTTTCCTGTTATGTCAGCAAGGCCGTCCTTACAGTCCCCGAGGCCAAAGGAGGAGGACCGGGCTGGAGGAAAAGGAACCGCAGATGAGGAGGATGGCGACTCTCGTCTTAGAGAACCACCGTCCTCCCTTTAAGCAGAAACACCAAGTTTTAAAGTGGTTTTCAGCTTCCGGCTCTTGCTGTGTAACTGCAGCATCTCCGTGAAGACCACAGTGATCTTTGTCCCGACATTTCTGTTGAGCCACCTCCTGTGGTTCAAGATGCAAAGAACAGAGAACAGTTTTCTGCCCTTCTGCTGACTGGCCTGGGGCAGGATGCAGGCTTTAATTCCCAAAAAGAGCAGGGCGTTAAAGAGACAACTTGTGATACATTTTCCTTTTTTAGGATCTTCCATTAAATCTGCACATGGCCTTTCCTGGGCACATCCTGGTGTCTCCATCTCGGCGTCTGAGTTTCCTCTCGTGAGGACACCAGTCAGATTGGACTAGGGCCCCTCAGTGGCCTCATTCTAACTCCATCGCCTCTCTAAGGGCTGATCTCCAAATACGGTCACAGTCTGAGGTCCTGGGGGTTAGGATTTGTGAACTAAAATACAATTTTAAGGCTCACCCCCTGAATGGATCCTCTTGTGGCCAAAGGGATATCCCAAAACTAAATTACGTGCCAGGAGGAGGGAGGTCAGACTGGCCTCATCATGGTCCTCCCTTCTTGGGGACATCCTTTGTAACCCATTAACAGGCCTAAGGGTATGCAAGACACACCTGCAGGTCCTCAATTTACACAACAAATCTATGTCCAGTGGCTTATCTCTGATAAACAGCTCCTTATGTTGAAACATTCCAAGCCTTTAGACAAAGCTTCATGTCTTTAACCAATTATAAGCCAGAGAATCTTTAAACCCACCTATAACCTGTA
>CAUYSK010088548.1:0-10787 GCA_963575035.1 Avahi laniger | reverse complement strand
TTAGCTGTCCAATTAATTTCTTTCTATTTTTGGTAGAGACAGGGTCTCGCTCTTGCTCAGGCTGGTCTCGAACTCCTGAGCTCAAACGATCCGCCCGCCTTGGCCTCCCAGAGTGCTAGGATTACAGGCGTGAGCCACCACACCCAGCCTCAAACTAATGTCATTTTGAGAGTCTCCAAGTTACAGCCTCACAATCTTCAGTCAGCTAGCATGATTGATTTTTAAGAACCCAAAGAGTTATGAGAATCAGGTTAGGGCTCACAGTAAATTCACCAAAGAACAAACTAAGTTTTTATTCCTAGAGTTTCTCTGGTGCCAATTTAAACATGAGAGGTTCACCTGGAATCACCTATATTTTGAAATGTAGTAAATTCAATTAGCTGTATTTAAATACCCACAATAGCCAGCATATACCAAAGACACTGATGTTTAAGATATCTGGGGTCATTACAATAGATTTACACAAATTTCCAAGTCTTTTCTTTCTGATGAAATCAAGTAATTACTTACCACAAACAAAGCTCCTCCAGCTCCATTTTGCACAGCGGTCTTATGCAAATTCCTTATATGTCTTCCCTAAAATTTAAAATTTTAACAAAGTTTAGTAAATCACAGCCTTAAGAAATGTTTCTTAAGGAAATACTTTAAGATTCGTAATTTAAAACAACTGGATTAACTTATGTAAGATCTTAAGAGATATGGTCTAGCACTCTATACCCTGTCCATCTCTATTTCAGGAGAGGTATTAAAAAAATGGAGATTCAAAGACAAGGTTATTCACTTGCCTAATGTCACACTCAAGAGTCAATGGGAGAAGCAGGACTACAATCCAGATGTGCTGAGTTGTGTACCCTTCCTACCACATTCTGCTGCCATGCATTTGGAGAATTAACGCACCATTAACTTATTGCCTTTCCCTTTTGTCTGAATCAAGTTGGATGCCAACTTTTGTTTAATGTGGACCATCATAAACATGTTTCATTCTATACATATAAGTCATATACTCTGTACAAATGAGTCAACTATATCCTCCTTTTCAATCTTGTACTAAATTAGTTCAGAAACTCCAACTGTAAAAGTATTTTCATAAAGCTATTTATGACGTACGCAGATTGACAATATTCAATTGCTTTGGAAAGAATCTGATTATTCTCTGTTGCATTTCATTTCTCTTTGCCCTCTTGCTCCTACCCTGCCCCTCAAGCAATCAACTATTGATTGCTCTGGATTCCTCCAATTTCTGAGTTCTACTCACCACAGATGACAGAACACTGAATTAAACCAAGCATGGAAATGGCAAAGAGTTGCACAATTCAAAGAAGGCAAACATAGAACAAAGTAAAAGGAATAATATAATACAATTACATATTTAACTTTTCCCTAGGTCCAAATAATATTTCAGTTGAAGAAATATGTTTACATGGAACATTTGCTTTAATTAACATGACCCAGGTACAGAATGTGAGATACAGGAACAAAAGATGGGAGTGATAAATATCAGTTTCAGGATAACTGAGGGGGATGCAATCAGAGGAGACTTCAATTGTGTTGATTTTTTTCTTTCTTAGGCATACAATTCCTTATGTTTTTTTGTATCTTAAATATATGATAATTTTTTTAAAAGAATGCAACATTCATATTCAAGGAGACAGTTTAATTTCTCCTAAATTGCTTCAGGATCAATCTCTGAATTAAACACAAGGTTGTGCCTATATCCCTAATTTGCCTGTCCAGAACCCAGACTGAGATAAACATAAAAGTATGGCTATAATTCCTGAATAATACCGTAAGAACAATATCAGTATAAAACTTTAAAAAATTAACTGAAACTAAAATTTAGAAGACAGTTACTGTCATCATCTTAGCTAGCTAAGAAGATATTAAACAAAAAAAAAAATCAAAAAACAATTTTTGAGTAACATTAGTGAGTTATTTAACTAAAACCTGAGAGAAAAGAAAGATTTCATAATAAAGGAAGAAAAGATTAATTTTAAGAGCAGGGAAAGTATCCAATCCTCTCTTAACTTCTAAACCCTAACATTTTCTGTTTATTGACTTTTTACATTGGTCCCTGTAGGTTGTCTTCTAGGCTAAGTTCTCATTCCTATGTCCTTTTCTCCATAAATTCTTTGCTTCTGAAAGCTTATCAACTCTTATCTATTAACTCTGTGCCAAGGATTTAAATCCTATATATACTTGGTGACAAAAGGCTAATAGCTTGAAGAGGTCATAAATGCAAAAAAAAAAAAAAAAATCAATGAAAAAAGGACCAAATATCATGAATGAAAATTTCACAGAATTCAAACAGTTAAACTTACTAGTAATTAAAAACACAATTTAAAATAACATTGGCAGCTATCAAATTAGCAAAGTTTTTTTAAAAAAAAATAACATCTCATTCTATTGAGTGTATGGAGAAATGGGCATGCTTATACATTAGGTAAAAGTTCATTTAGCCTTTTAGGAAAGCAAATTAGCTTGATGTATGGAGAGACTAAAAAAGTGTCCATATTTTAACCTAGTAATTCTACTTTTAGAAATTTGTTTTATAGTACAAAATGAGAATAAAGGACTACATAAAAACATGTTGCTCCTATGTTTACTGTAGCAAAACCACAAGCAACCTAAAAGCCCAATATAGAGAGGTCTTAACTAAATACTGATAATTTCAACACTGAAATATTATACAGCTAACAAAAATATTTCCTAAACTTTTTTTCACAAGAAAAAAGCATTTGTGCCACAATCAGAACTGGAAACTGTCAGGGTTAAACAAAACAAAAAAGCCAAAAAAAAAAAAAAAGCATAAACTATCATCCCAATTATATTAAATTTAGACACTAATGAGAAGATTGGAAGGCCATAAACAATTAGAAATGCTTATCTCTGTTATTATCATGTTAACAAGATTACATAAGGGACTCATATTTTTCTCTATTTTCCTAATTTCCTATTTAGCATAAAATGACAAACTAAAAAAATCTTACTTAAAATAAAATGTTCATTAGGTACAAAGGAATCTTCTCACCTCTACTGTAAAACACATTTCTCCTTACAATCTCTCTGTATATCAAATTAAACATCACCAACCTTTAAAAGTTAAAAATGCTTCTGTTTTAGATCAACATTTGATTCCTTTCTCATTAATCCAGGATGTGTCATGTACTTCCACTTAAAAAATATAGATATAACCTTGAAAAGTGTTCTTTAGGCTATCTAGCTACATACTGGAAAATGTATTTTGAGGCACTCTTGCTGATCTGCAACTCTAGACCTGCACATGAGTTTACATACATTTCTAAAAGTGTTTTAAAGTCCAAATTGTTGAAGACAAACTGCTGATTGAGAAGATCAGGTTAAAGCTGCTAAGTTCTAGAAAAAAACCAGGACTTTTAGATTTTTTTTGGATGTTGTTGATTTGGTTTAGATTACCACTCAGCTACTTACCAAACATGTGACTTTGCACACATCACTTAATTTTTTTAAGCTTCAATTTCTGTACCTATAACACAGGGATATCTTCTTATTGGACTGTATTTTTAAAACTAAACAAATTTTTTTAAAATTGTGCTCTGGTAGTTGACTTTATCAAAGAGTCACTGCAGAACAGATTAGTAAGTTTCTTGCAAATACACGTAATTACTTTTTATTTATATCCACACAAGGCTTATAATTTTTCTGGTGAACTTATAATGTATTTTAGATGGCTGAAACACACCAACTACTCTTCTCCATTGGAATTAACAACTCTTATTTTAGTTAAATAAAGTGGAGAAGGAGGAAGAAGTAGTGCTGGTAGAAAATTTTCCATGAGTCTCAGGTTTCTGCACCCCTTGTAAGCAGAGGCGCTGACAGCTTTTGTTCCAGACCATCTTTTCAAGGATTGTTTGTAAATAATGTCTCCCCCTGTGGTAAAGGTCGGGTGGGTTTTCTGACAGACAAGATTCCCCAAGCTCAGGGTTCTTCAGCTGTGATGCACAGCATTCAGCTGAGTCGCTCCATGTCACTCCCATGGGATACGAGTGTCAAGGGGAACTAACATGAACATGAAGCTCAGGCTGCCTTCTGTGCCATGAGTAACAGTCCTTTGTCTCTGACCCAGGAGTCTTCTGCCAGCATCCATGAAACTGAGGCAGGGTAACTTGTTAGCTTACAAATAAGGTAAAATCTAAGATCCTTCACAGTTCTTAAGAAAGTCAATAAAATCTAGAAATATGCCAGTTTCCATGCTCTACTGATTTTTCTATCAAAATATCTTTACGAATATAGAGATAGTAGTATAAAAGAAACCAGTAACAGTTGGTGTCTCTAGGGAAGGGGACCAAGGATCTGGAGTAGGAAGGAAATTTACTCTTTAACATATAATATATGCAACACATATTTATCACAATATATCCTTGTATCCCTACTCTGTACTGTAATATATATAACACATGTCATTATATATTTACTTTAATATATAGATCCTTATTATTTGAATTTTTGCCATACATATAACATTTCAATTTTTAAAAAATAATCTTTAGTCCTGTCTTACTATCACCACTATTTCAGACATATGTCATGTCTGTGCATTACTGTAAGAGTCTTCAAGCTGACCGCTTTCTCAATCCAAAACATACTTATGTCACTAAACTAATCTTAAAAATACTGTCCTTCTGCTGGTGGTTGTGGTGTGAAAGAGGACCAATACCAAATATGTCCTAGCATAGGAAGTATCAATCTCATCATTTCTAAAAAACCACAATTTCCACATTCTAACACCTCTATAATTGGGATGTATCAGTAGAATCCAATATTCCATAAATATCCTATTATGGAGAGATGATATAGTGAAGTGGTTAAAAGCCTAGCTCCACAGCCTGTTTCCTCATTTGTAAAAACAGAATAACAGTTCCTATTTCACTGAGTTGCTGAGAGGATTAAAGACATAGTTCATGGAAGTGCTAAACATGCTGCCTGGCAGATGGCAAATACTATATTAGTGTTACCTATCATTAGCTATCATTATTATTAGAAGTACTCTGTGCCACGCACTGAGCATTCTACACATTAATTTAATTCTTACGACTTTTCTGCAAGGTGGGTATTATTTCCAGAAAACAGATTTGAACAAGTTATGAAAACTTCTCAAGGTTATATCACTAATTAATGGCAGAACTCACATTAGATCCTAGGGCCAAATGACTCCAGGCCGTGACCTTATTATTAGCCACTTGACCAGAACTATTTGATGACATCAGAGCTCTAGCAGAACAAAGTAGGTCTAAGAAACCAAAGAGTATAAGGAAGAAAACCAGGCATCCATACATAGGGAGACATTAGAAATGAAAAGTCCTCTAGCACTCTGGGAGGCCGAGGCAGGAGGATCACTTGAGCTCAGGAGTTCAATATCAGCCTGAGCAAAAGGGAGACCCTGTCTCTACTAAAAATAGAAAAATTAGCTGGGCATGGTGGTGCACACCTGTAGTCTCAGCTACTCAGGAGGCTGAGGCAGGAGGATCCCTTGAGCCCAGGAGTTGGAGGTTGCAGTGACCTATGAGGACACCACTGCACTCTAGCCCAGGCGACAGAGCGAGACCCTGTTTTAAAAAAAAAGAAATGAACAGGCCTGCTTCCTTAACTTACAATGCTTCCATTTAGACAGAAGGATGCAAGTTATTTAATTTTTTTCTAAATCCTTGCCACCCTTCTCTTCTATTCCTACAGTAAACCTGAATATGTACACATCAGCATAGCATTTGAGCAACTTAATTGCAATGTCTAAAGTCGACCTCTTCAAAATTGTAGGAAAAGGGATCAGATAATGCTTATAAAATGAAAGAAGCAAATAAAATAATGAGGCTAAATTGTTAAATATTAGCCCTCATTTTTTTCAACTAGCACAAACTTACTCATTCATATCAAGTTATACATGGTCATTTTCAAAGCTGCCCTGTTTTTTGGTATGTTTAAAGAACACCACCTATTTTACATTCATTGTAATATTCACATCAAATACTTTCAATAAAGGAATAAAGTATTAAGAGTTCTAATAAACATCTTTACATTACTTAATGGGCCATTTTAATTCAGTTTTACTTTGGAATAAAGAGGCATTCCAGGACCAATCAGTCTTTGAACTGGGGAAAAAACCGACTTAGCTAGGCTGGACTGATTTGAAGAGTAAGCTGAATTTCCATACACCTCCTCCTAGACAGGAGTCTGGTCTTTCCTTTAGAGTCTAATTTCTCATCAGACTCTGAAATAGCTATACCTCGACAAATTCCAATTGAATAGAATGAACTCCAACTGAAAATCCAAATAACTTTTTTAAAATAAACAAGAGCATAACCTGATATATAGCACAGAATTAATAGTGGGTTTGAATTCTAGCTTCTTTTTTTTTCAGAGGGCTTCATAAGTTACAGAGAAGATTTAAACAAACAAACAGTAACACCCTTTTCTTTGGATTCTAGCAATCTGGAGTGCCTTTATGATACACACTTCTACATAGCTTTTTTCACTGACTCCTCAAAAATCTATGGTTAGTTATTTCCATTTTACATTGACAGATACTCACAGAGACAGTTACTTGCCCCATGCACACAATTAGTGACAGAGATGGATTTTGAGCCCAGGCCCTTTGAATCTAAGTCCCCATACTCTTTCTATTAACACTAGCCTTTCCCTTTCATTTTAACTTACAACACTAACACCAATGGCTCAAAATGACCAAAATTAAAATTTTATATTCTCCCCAAGAATGGGACCCTTTAATGATCTTTTCATGGGTCCTACTCTTTTTCCAAATTTCTTCTGTTGCTCAAACATTAGTTTTATCCAACTCAGCTCACCTTTCAGTTCTATCACACATGTGCATAATAAGGGACTAGGAAGCTGTAAGACAAAAAATCTCTAACATTTATAGATTAAACCCACCAAGATGTGTGTTCACTTGTGCAAAGGTCACAGCACACATGTAAAACATGTCCTGGTGAGTCAAAAATGATTTGGGATACCTCCGTGCTTTCTTCCCACTGTTCACCACATCTGCTAGCTTGTTACCTACAGCATCTCCCACTGCCTGCTCAAGCAAGAAAACTGAAAACTCCCACAAAAGTCAGTGTCCATGACACACTCATGGTAGATATCTATACTAGGTATTTTTACATTTTAAAAAAATCCTTGAAAAATAAAAAATTTTCAGTGCATTTTATTTTAACAAAGTAGATGTGCTGTGTTAATAACAACTGTGAAATCTACTTCAAGGATAATCATAAATATAGAGGCATACTCTGCATCAGATACCATGCCACAAACTTTACAAATCCATACTATAACTCGTTTACTTCTTTCAACAAGCCTACGAGCTAGGTATTATTATCTTCCGTTCCTGTTTTACAAGTGAGTAAACTAAGGATCTAAAGGAGAGAAAAATTTTCCCTGGATCACACAGCTTGCCTTAACCACTAAAATTTAAGTTTTGTTATATTTCCAAACAGACATTGGAGGACTTTTACAAATGTCCTCCAAACAAAGTTCTCTCGATAATTTAACTAAAAATGTTAACTGACCTTAAAGAAATGTACACTAGTTAGAGAATTAACAAACTAAATTTGGCTAAATTTTATATTATAGAAAAGCTACATGAACAACAGATATTACAGGCACGCCGATTACAGATTAAAATAACCATATTAATGACTTCAGCCATCTTGACCATAAATTAAAGAAAGCATTCTTTAAATATCTAAAATCCAATCTGGATACAAGCAACACTCAATTGTTCTAAGGACAAGAATAATTTATATAAATGAAATGCCCAGACATCGTTTTAGTCAGTAGACCCGGGTTCAGTGTCATCGCATGCACTTCACTGTCCTTGTACATGCATCCCCTAAACGTACAATAGCTCAACCTGTACCTCCCACTTATCCATCATGACCAAGGTTAACCTCCTCTTCTTGCCCCTGTAAGCCCCTGAACTTCCATCTCTTTTTCTTAAGCAAAGTGAAACCATTTTCCTAGTCCACTCACACTGACACACCCTTTCATTATTACAGCACCTATTAAATTTAAATCTTCACCTACATACCAATTTCTCTTAGTATACTTGAGCAACTTCAGAAAGGTAGATTTAAAAAAACAAAACAAGGCTTGCAAACAAACCCAGTTCAGGCCTTTACTACTGTGTAATCTTGGGCATTTATTTGTTTGGGTACCTTTTTATCCCTCACATACAAAATGGAATAACATCTACCAAAGCATTCCACACATAAAGCCACCTTCTCCTTCCCTTCCCCCACCGAAGTAGAATGTATATAAATATGGTAAGTCTTTAATGTTTTGTTGAATGAAATTTCCTACAGTTGATTTATAACATGCTTCCTGAACCGACTCAAAAAGTGGTGACATTTCCCACTGGAAATCAGACTGATTTTCACCCAACAGGTTATGCATGGCCAATGAACCTATAATTTATTACTCCATGTACTGAGCAGTGCCCAAAGATAAGGGAAGTTCAACTATTTATGTCTTTGAAATGGAGACTAAAGTTCACATCTCTAACAAAAAGACCTGAGTTTGTAGTTTGCAATAGTAGCCTACTGAACCTCACTGAATACATTAAAGTTTGTTCATTTCCCTCTTAAACTGCTTATTTATGGCAATGGCAGGCAAAATAATGGCACCCCAGAGATACCCACATCCTAATCCTGAGAACCTGTGAGCATTAGTTTACACAGCAAAGGAGAATTAAGGTTGCTAATCGACTGACCTTAAAATAGGGAGATTATCCTGGATTATCAAGATGTGCCCAATGTAATCACAGGGCCCTTAAAAAGTGGAACAGGGAGAATAGTCAAGGAAGCGTATGTGATGAATAACAGAAGCAGGGTGAGAGTAATGAAATGTGAGAACCAGACCTGCCATTACTAGCTCTGCAAATGAAAGAAGAGGCCCAGGCCCAATAAATGAGGGCCACCCCTAGGAGGTGGAAAAGCCAAGAAAAGAGATTCATCCCTAGAGTCTCCAAAATGGAATGCAGCTCTGCCTACATTTTCATTGTAGCCCACTGAGACCTGTGTCACTTTTAACCTACAGAATGGTAAGATAATAAATTTATATTGCTTTATGTCATCAAGTCTGTGGCAATTTGTTGCAACAGCAATAGAAAACTAAGAATGTTCAGGGGTTTTTTTCCCCACAGAGTCCTTGAGCCAAAATGGAGATGCATTGGGACATTCCAAAATCAGGTTTAAGAATCTCTAATGGAATGAGAAAAACATTTCATTCTACAAAACTTAAAATTTGGGGCCAAGCGCAGTGGCTCACCCCTGTAATCCTAGCACTCTGGGAGGCCAAGGAGGGAGGATCACTTGAGCTCAGGAGTTCTAAGCTCAGGAGTTTGACACCAGCCCGAGCAAGAGTGAGACTCCATCTCTACTAAATATAGAAAAATGAGCCAGTTGTAATGGAGTGTTCCCGTAGTCCCAGCTACTTAGGAGCCTGAGGCAGGAGGCTCACTAGAGCCCAGAGAGTTTGGGGTTGCAGTAAGCTACAATGAGGCCACTGCACTCTACCCAGGGTGACAGAGCGAGATTCTGTCTCCAAAAAAAACTTAAAATTTGGAAATCAAAATGCATACTTCTAGTACAGCTGAGTAGATATCATCAGGCCATACCACTGGATAATGACTACAAACTCTAGAAAAAATATTGTTAAAAAAAAAAACACTTTCGAAAGCATTGGAGAACCAAAAGCAGGCAGACACAGGGAGAAGAATCTACACTCAGAAGAAGCCAATGAGGTTTTTGTTTTTTCTTTACATTTCTTAGTCTCTTCGAAGGCAGGCCTCAGGGAGAGTTTAGA
This sequence comes from Avahi laniger, assembly GCA_963575035.1. Classification (NCBI taxonomy): domain Eukaryota; kingdom Metazoa; phylum Chordata; class Mammalia; order Primates; family Indriidae; genus Avahi; species Avahi laniger. Next base: position 935 of record CAUYSK010088548.1, on the reverse strand, counting down.
ACAACCAAAGCATGGGAAAGTGGAACATCCCAGAAAAGGAAGAGGCAGAAAGGGAGAGCCCCACATTCTGTATAAAAACTCTACCCAAATCTCTGGCTGACTGCTGAACCGGGCATGTGCATGCAGCAGACTCCAAGCAACCCAGCCAAAAGAACTCAACCAATATTTGATCTGCTGCCCATCACAAAAGAGATGGACAGCAACAACAAAAACTAAGCCAGGCACAGTGGCTCACTTCTGTAATCCCAGCACTTCTGGGAGGATTGCTAGAAGCCAGGAGTTCGAGATCCATCTCTACAAAGAATTTTTTAAAAATTAGCCAGGCAGGCCAGGCGAGGTGGCTCATGCCTGTAATCCTAGCACTCTGGGAGGCCGAGGCGGGTGGATCACTCAAGATCAGGAGTTTGAGACCAGCTTGGGCAAGAACAAGACCCTGTCTCTACTAAAAAATAGAAAGAAATGATCTGGACAACTAAAAAAACATATATATATATAGAAAAAATTAGCCAGGCATGGTGGCGCATGCCTGTAGTCCCAGCTACTCGGGAGGCTGAGGCAGTAGGATTGCTTGAGCCCAGGAGTTTGAAGTTGCTGTGAGCTAGGCTGACGCCACGGCACTCACTCTAGCCAGGGCAACAGAGCCAGAATCTGTCTCAAAAAAAAAAAAAAAATTAGCTAGGCGTGGTGGTGTGTGCTTGTAGTCCCAGCTACTTGGACGGAGCCTGAGGCAGGAGGATCACTTGAGCCCAGGAGTTCAAGGTTGCAATGAGCAATAATCGCACCACTGCTCTCCAGTTTGGGAGACAGGTGACCCTGTATCTTAAAACAAAACCAAACAAAAAAATCCACACACCCTTTAGAGGAACAAAATTGGATTTAGAGCCTCTACAACATATCATTCACAATGTCCAGGATACAATCCAAAATTACTCAAC